>CBVK0101964183.1:0-38152 GCA_900067695.1 Picea abies | reverse complement strand
AGAACGCTAATTAAAATTTACTAGACTTTATGTTTGTAGGGTCCATCAACTAGATTAAGCTAGAGCCTTGATTTAGGTTGGAGAGGAAACTCTTCAAGACTATAAAACAAACATACAAGTCTGTGATAAGGAGTGTAGAAGTCCAGTAACGTGGAAATTATCCGGGACCCCCCTCTAACATAGGGGCTAAACACGAGGTCACGTGCGTAAAGGTAGTGGAGATAACCCCTCCGAAGTTGGACCAAGTGTAGTGGGGAACACATATAGAGGACTTGTCTTTGGATTCCGTTGATCACATTTGCCACAGAGCTTCGTGGGTCTCGAATCCGTTCGAGGTCCTCAGTCGTCTTTCAGAACACTTTATTTAGATACCTTTGATAGGTTTTGGGCTTGATACGCTGCTCATTGTAGTCCACCTGACTGTCGACTGTACCCGCTTGGTGATTGTTCACGAGATGGAAACCTAGTTGCCTTTATTTTATGGACTTACACAGGTGACTATGGGGGTATACCATAGTACCTAGGGTAGATATCGGGCCACGCTTTGCATATCATACCCAGAGGGTGCTTCTGTTTTCAAGTTGCACTTGCACCGGTAAGTTTCTCTAGTGTTGGTTGGTGTAACTGTTCTTCCAACTAGTTAGTCGTTTGCCTGATTTTCCTTTAGGAACTTTTAGTGTGTGCTCTGTGCTCCCTAGTTTTCCATAGTGAGTTAGCCAGTAAATGATTTGGGTCTATGACCTAGGGTGGTAGACCTCCCACTTCGACGGTCGTGAGGAATTTTCAGTCTTCCTCTTAGAAACGTGGAGCCACCTCTTTGTAGGCATTGTTTTGATAACACTGGTTTGCCATAGTCAATGTGTGAGACTTTTACAGACTTGAACGATCCCGCAAGGGGAGAACCTGTGCATATGATATTCATGGCTAAAGTTCCATATGATACCAACCAAGGAACCCCTTCACAAGGGGATTCTTGCACTTTTCCTTTCTTCGGAAACGTTAGTATCCCTTTGATGGCCACTTTGTACATTACTGGGTTGAATGTGGGATTACTAGTTTGGTTGGGTACCATTCCAAATGTCTTGAATGCTCTTGATGCTTCTTAGTTAAGCACCTTATGTCATGGGCATAATGTTGATGTTCATTCATCAGCAAAATATTCTCCTCCTCCTTCTCCCTCCTTTGGTGAAAGTACAATTACTAGTAACCGGAAGTCCAAATGAAGTAGAAAGAGGAAGAATAGGAAGAATAACTCACCAACCTCTATGAGTCATGTTGGAGATAGGTCCTCAACCTCTGTAAGTCATGTTGAAGACCAACACCCAGCCTATGCAAGTCATGTTGGGGGCAAGCACCCGACCTCCACAAGTCATGTTGGGGAAAAAAGTCCAGTCCCTACTAGTCATACTGACAATAGGTCTGTAGCCTCTACGAATCACGTTATTGACCCATCACCAACCTCTGCAAGTCATGTTGGAGATGTGCAACCAGCCACTGCCAGTCATGCTAGAGGCATTGATTCTGTTGAGAAACCTAGATGGATAGGATGTAAGCCTAAGTTCCCTTGTAATATTTGCAAGGGAGATCACCTTACTCATCTATGCCCTGGCATTCCAGAGGTACAAATATTATGGTCCCTGTCTGCAAGCTCTTCTGATTCTAAGTCTTCTGAGGTTTCCTCACAGTCTATTCAAACATTGGTTGAGAAAGTGGTCACACCGAGACAGTCTTCGGTTGATCCCACTATTCTCTTGGAGAGTGTCAAGTCTACCAAAGTGGTCACGCCGATGCAATCTTTGACTGATCCCACTCTTCTCTTGGGGAGTGATGTGTCTATCAACTATGTTTTTAGAATTTCCAGTTCAACACTTTTAGAACAAGGGGGCATTCCTCTCGTTCTGAGCACACCCCCTCCAAGCCCTAGGATGGTTTCCTTTGATTGGAATGATCTTGTTGAGCCTCATCTTCCTTTTTCTACACCTTTTCAAATAAGGGTTGAAGTTAATTCAACAAAAAATTATCGATGTATTGTGGATGAAGGAGCCTCTGCAAGTATTTTATCCTCGGTTTGGAAAATCTTGGGATCCACCGAGCTTGTGTCTTCTTCGCATGAGCTGTTGGATTTTGACAGATGTCTTAGTGAATATTTGGGGATTCTTCCTCAGTTACCTATCTCATTAGGTGGGAATATTGTCCTTGTTGATGTTATAGTGGTGCAAGGCCCGTTATATTTTAATATGCTTCTCGGGTGTGATTATGTGTATGATATGAATGTTGTGGTGTCTACGATCTTCTAGGTGATGCATTTCCCTCATAATGGAAGCATTGTCACTATTGACCAGTTAGCATCCGATAATCACCATCCTAATTCGACGTTATTTCAGACTACCCCTTTACATGTTCCTAACATTCGTGTATACTCTACCCCACCACAGGTTAATTATGTGGCATATTATCCTCACTATTCAATTGCTTCTAAGAAGGAAACTGTGAAATCCTGTTTTCCTTCTCGAGACTTGTACTCAGCAATTGATCCTTTGGTTTATCCAATGGGGGCATGGGATCCTTTGCTTCCCCCTCTAGGTCCAAGTGATATTGAGTCTCCTTCTGAGTCTGATCTCATTGTTTGTATATTCTCAAGACCTCGTACTTGTGATTCTTCGCTGATAGACTCTGCCAGTCCTAGCCAAAGCCTCCATCGTCATATGGAATATGGTCATTTTACTTCACCCTTTGGGACTGTCGACCCTCATTTGCGTGATTTATCGGATTTTTAATTTCCTTCAGATGAGGCTATCCTTGAAGCCATGACTACAACTTCTACACCGTGGGAGGACTTACACCGTGGTTTGTGTTTCCTTCCTTTTTGAGAGACTTCCCAAGTTGACTATCGAAGAGACTCTTGGTCTGAGCTTGGCAGTGGGCTCTACCTGAACCATTTTCATGCATGAGTCGTAGCCCCTTACAAGTCTTGTTTTAAGCCCTTTTTAGACCCTTTAAATATGAAAATATTGCCGAGTGATCTTGTTTCCCTTCATGCTTATTAAACTGAAATTTGAAGGCATGTCCATCCAGTAGTAGTTTACCCATTTTTTGGTCCAAACGGTCAATTGTATGAACAAAGGTATACTCTAGGAGCCTCGGTTCTCTAGAAGAGTATCCTCAGGTATAATTTTAACCCTTTTTTGGGCTTGAGGGACTAAAATTACAAAAAAGGAACCCCCACGGAGTCCACAGTTAAGCTCTTTTCAGACTCCCTAAAATTGAAAAGATTGTTGAGTGACCTTGTTTCTTTACACTCGTTAAATTGGTCAAGAAGAACATCCCTTACAGAGTCCATAGTTAAGCTCTTTTCAGACTCCTTAAAAATGAAAATATCACTGAGTGATCTTGTATTTATCACACTCATTAAAATGATTTTGAATAGACATCTTTTTGGTGCAAGTTTACCCCTTTTTCGAACTGACTAGACTACCTTCAAAAAAGGTACCTCAATGGAGTCTTCTTTTACGCTTTTTTCAGACTCTCTAAAAATGAAAGAACGCCAAGCTTACCTTCTTTGGGCTTCTTAAAATCACATCGAAGGATGTTATCATTGTGTCTTATCTATCACATTTGCATTCCTATGTCTTTGGCCTAATGCCAACTCCATGTTTCTCTCAACTGAACCATCTAAAGCATGCTTTATACACAAGCCCTATAGCACTTTGCCTCTACGTCTTGACACCTTGACCCATAGAGGGATTTTCCCGAGTGTCCTTTTCTTGCACATGCCTCCTTGCTCTGAGCATTAGTGTGTTACTTGCACTTGGAACTAAGTATGTTTGCGACACTCGTGCCTCCTTTGTAACGTAACATTCTTTTATTATTTTTTCAAAGTTTTCAAAATATTGAAAAAGACAAAAAAAAAATAAAAAGACCCCCAAAAGAGGAAGGGAAAAGTATTTTCTTTTTTGGTAGCACAATGAGTTGCCCTTGGACAAATCACATCCTTCTGTTTGTTCGTCAAGCTATGGGATTTAATATGACCTTAGGAATTTGTTCTCGCTACATAGGGCTGTGTCCTCCTCATTTTGGTTATTCTTCCAAAAATATGGAGAGTTTGCATTTCCTCCTGCATTGTGAACTTATGTCAATACCATGCTGCCTGAGTCTCATCATTTGTCATGCTATTGTCCAAGGGAAGTTTTTACCAATCTTGAGTCGGCCCCTCTGCAGTTTTTCTCTTGACCTCATGCTCGACCATCCTAAAAGCCCAATCAAGTCTTTGTTTGAAATCAATGAAGCCCTCAGCCTGCTCATCAAAGATCCTCTAGTCTGTTCCTGATGAACCATCGAAGACCTATGGGTAGTGAAGTCGTACACTCATATTAAACTCCTACCCAAGTTATGAAGATTTTGAAGTTGTTGCTCGAGCTCTAAGGCCTCATCTCTAGCCATCAGGATCATTAGCTTCTTGAAGATGGATACTATACATGTATATATTTTTGATTTTGAGATGAAGATCCACTGTCTATTACTCATAGCTACACTTTATATAGTTATATGACATGGATCTGTAGTGTATTTGATTGGCAGCCATGATTTTATTTCATTCTAAGCATGGGTATGCCCGCCTCGGTGAGACAATTGATATTTTGTAGATGGCACCTCTCGAACTCTAGACCCTCGGCTCACTTTCTTCATACGTTGGTAAATATTGGTAATGTATTTTGGCCATTAGATGCTCTTATGACCTCACACATTAGGGGGGATCTGTTATAACCCTAATTTTCACCAAACATGCATACATGGCATCATGCCATCTCACTTGCCACTTTTTCCAAGCCACCATTAAAAAAACTCTTCTAAAATCCAACCTTTTGAAGATGTATGTGCCCTGAACCACTGCTGCCCACGTGTATATGCTAGCTGACCCATTACAACCCGCGTATACTGAAAAAAGCACAAAAAATAGAAATTTGCAAATGAAATACAGATTTCCAGGTAATTGCCTAAACCGTTTGACCACCCATAGTCGATCATTCAACCAGATAACTACCCTCTTTTAGCCTATAGAAGAAGAGGTAAGGGTCCCATTTGAAAAAAGAAGAATAAGATAAAAGAAACTTTGCCCTTTTTTGTATTCCCCTTGCCCCAATATTTTGCAACCAATTTGTGATTTCACTGAAGAGGAGAAGCATGTGTAGAAGTATTTGGTGCATAGTTGAAGAAGATCCCAGGACCAGATTCGAGGAATAGTAACCAATCTCACCATTGTAAGTGACTTTTGTGAGGTTAATAAAAATAATTACTTTTCTCGTCCCGCCATATGAGGTGTTCAATATTCAGTTTTGATTATATTTTATTAGAACACCTAACTCACTAATTCATATATAATATGCATGTTCGTAGTTCTTTGTTTTTTTGTTTATGAATGCAGGTTGTCTTTGGGAGGAGACTTTTAGTAGAGGAGAAACCAAATGCAAAAGGATCGATACCAAATGCGGAAGTTCAAGGTAGAGTTATCGGATCTGTTTATCCTTGTGTTTCATGCATGAATGTGGGGTCTATGTCAGGATACTAGTAAAAAGTAGGAGACTTTAGATGGTTATTTCTGCATGCATTACAAAACCCTTAGTGCTAGTCCCTAGGGGGTTTTCCCACCCACATCACAAAAATCAACCAGATTAGACCTATGTTCTCCTTAAATATACTGCACATGGACCAATAGTCCATATATACTTCAAGGAACTCGTGAATAAAGTCACAAAAAGACACAATAACTATTCGAGAGAAGATAATTGGGGCATTCTTAAGCTTGAAGGACATAACATTATAAGTAAAAGAAACTCACTCAGTTGTAAAGGTAGTATTTCTTTTGTCCTCTTCCATGATTCTAACCTGATAATAACCTAATAATCCACATGTAAAAGAATAAGATTCATTTCTTGCCACTTGATCAATAACTTCATCACTAAAGGGAGTAGGAAAAGGGTCATGTACACAAGATGAGTTCAAACTCATGTAATCCACACAGACTCTTATATCATCATTACCCTTCTTACTTTGTATTACAATAGGACTGATCCAATCAGCCTCATCCATAGGGAAAATTAGCTTGATTGCAAGCATTCTATCGATCTCCTTCTTGACTTTCTCCTTGACTTGTGGCTTCACATGGTGCGATATGTGTTTGACTGGCTTAGCATAAATTTTTAAGTCTATATTCATTTCTCATAAATCTCCCTTAATCCCATTCAACTCTAAAAATATCTTAGGAAATAGATATTCATACTCCCACAACAAAGGCTGGATGTCTGTTATTATTTTCTCATCCCAATAGTCCCCTATAGATGACATCTTATGATGATCCTCACTCCCAATATTCACTTTCTACAACTTCAAAAGTTGAGTGTATCATATGATGGTGTCACCTGATATGGTGTCATTGACTTCTCTTGTTCTTGTAGATTCTTGAAAGGTTAAATGTCTAAGCTCCTCCAACTCCTCAGGATCTCCATGGTCCTTGTCAACTTTACTACAAGCCATGGGTACTCTTGCAGGGGATGGATAGAAAGTGTAACCAAGAAAATTTTCATGCTCAGAGTATATTGTAAGTGGATGTTTAGGCTTAAATTCATTACTAAACAACATTTTTTGGATTAGTTGTAGCACAATTGTAATTTCAGAAGTCTTACCAGAGAAAGAGAAGTCGTGGAATAATTGACTTTGCATCACCTTCCAACATGCAATTTGTATTTGAGTCTCCTCGTGCACATACTAGGCCTTTGGAATTGTTCTCACAGAGTGGAATAATTGATGTATCCGTAGATAAGAGGGAATTTGTGAAACTTTCCATACCTTAAGAAAATATTCAATGTGCTTAGTGGGATTAGACTGACCATCATATGTTTTCAAAGCTAACATTGGACTCTTCTCCTTCTGATATTTACTCAACTGATAAACTTGTGCTAACAAAAGGAAAATATGGTGTATGGTACACTTGATTTCATCCCAAGAAGAGAGTTTCTTTGTGAGTATCCCACCACCTAGATGGAGAAGACTTTAGGGTTACGTCAAGTGATAAGATTATCTTTTCTGCTACGAACTTACCCTACATGTCAATAGGAAAAATATGCATATATGAGGTACCATCAAATTTTGGATACTCCTTGATTTCTATTCCAATCCACCTTACTACTTTGAAAGTTGCACAATGTCTTGAAACGTTCTCATACCAAACCCGGTGCCACTTGTTGAATGTTGTTTCTGAATCTTCATTTGCTGATTGGACGCTCCGCTAACTAAATGATCCATCAATAGTGGGATTGATGTAGTCAACTCGTTTACCTTCAGTGAGATCATAAAACTGATCAATGACATATCCCTTCATATTATCATTGGTTGGTTCAATGTATCTTGGACCTTGATAAGGAACTAGTGGTCGAGTAACCTTCATGCCGTTAGATTCAAAGGTCATAGTTTCCTTCTTAAGATCGATTACAACATAGTTTTCATAGGCCCAATCAATTCCTAATAGATATGGATAATGATCCTTCTCTCCCATTATCAGAATCATCTCGAAATAATATATTGTTTTGATGCCATCCAAGTCTACTTCAACATTTTTAGCTTCCCCACAAAATATATGCAATATTTATTCGCCACCCACAACTGAATATGGAAATATACAAGCTTGGGAATTCCCATTGCTTCCCAAGTCTTCTTTGGAAATATGTTGACATCAGAGCCCAAATATAACATAACATCCATGATCTCATAGTCAACAATGTGACCATTCAACCTAAACTCCTTTCCAACTCTCCTTTTCCTTATCTAGATTCTACTTGTATACTTTTTTGGAAGGTTGGAAACAATAAATTCGTCTGGGTTTTTTTCAACTCCAAATGCCAACTTGATTGTATTCCACAACTTCCTAGTAAGTTTTTCATCATCCAATATATCAGAAAATAGTTGCAAACACAAAGCAATATCGTTTTTCTCTTTTCATAAGGGATCCACTTGAGAAGATGACTCTCTGGTAGCCTTTGGCTGCTATGAATTTGGATTAAAGCTTGAGTCCACAACTTCAGGTGTTGAAGAAATATTCATCTATTTAAACATATCAACTGCACTTTTAAAGGATTCCTTTTTACGCATAGGATCATACTTGGTATTTTTTGGGATGGCCTTATGGATTTTTAGTTGATGTGGAATTTATGCATTTTCACTGGTTTTTGCACCTCCTCTAGTGAAGATATTAATATTATCTTATATGTTAGCCATAGTTATGGGTTCAAAATTTATCTGGTTGGCACCTCTCTTCCTAGCATGATCGTCCCATTTGGAAATAAGGTCTGGATAGTATTTTGTATCATGGGTGTTATTCTTGCAATGTTCACACCAAGGTATTCTTGGAAGTGGAAAGTCCCTCTCCAAGTGTCCCTACTCATCACAATTGTAGCAACAAATCGGTCCTCTTCCACTAGTTTGTCCTCCCCGGTAACCTCCTCCACCTCCAGGACCCCTTCCAGGTCCTTGAGTTCCTTCATTGACCATGCATTTAGATCGATCCAATCTGTCCGCAAGAGCATCCACAGCTCTGTACTAATTAGTATTGTGCGAAGGTGAACCACATAATTCACAATACATGGTTTTTGACATACGAGTGCACTTCTATAAAATTGGAAAATAACTTTGAGAATGCTCTTGACTTCTACAAATATTGCAACATGCAACACTCAAAAATCCTTGATTATTTGGGAAGGCATGGTACTAACCATGTCCATGGAATGGTGTTGTGGAAACAGCCTGCAAAATTCCTCCAGCTGGTCCAACTAGTGGAGAAACTATATTAGAAGGCCCTACACCCCTCAATATCAGGCACTCATTAGCTACATGACCTTCCATGTAACAACCCATATACCCAAATTGCAATCAACCTACTTTAGGAAGGGTCAACTCTTGAATTTTCTTGGTCAATGAAGAGATTTGTCCCTATAATTTCACAATATTAGAATCCTCTAGAGGCATTATCATTCTTAAGCTCTATGGATAACTTTCCATATCCTCAATATTCATAGCCTGATCTAGTGCTTCACCCAAAGTAGCTATTCTTTGTTATGTTAAAAGGATATGGGTTAAAGGTAACATCCCTTAAATGAACCATTCTATCTGATGATCCTCATGGATAGTGTTTTCTAACTTCCTTATCACATCTTTGAACCTATGGTTTTATTCCCAAGTGGACTAACCATCTCTTTTCTTTTTAAGTTTCAAAATGTGGGGGACGTGGCAAAGGTTCTAAGAACTCCTTGGTGTATAGACTCGACACCTCTTCTTATGAAGAAATGGTCTCCTTTCTTCGACGCAAGACGTGAGAGCATCGATGAACTTTTGGTCTGGGTTAGGCTTCTCGGGTTTCCACCAGAGTGATGGAAGGTGAAATGTTTTAGAAAAATTGGGAATACCCTTAGAAACTATTTGGATGCTGAAATTTATTTTGTCTCCACTGGGAGGATGTCGATGGAAAGGATCCTGGTCTCTCTTAATAATATAAAATGGATCTCTAAATACCTAGTACTATCTCGGGGAAATAAGGTCTTTATGTATAAGCTTGATTATGAAGGCATACCCTTCAAGTGCCATCGATGCCAAAAACATGGTCATCGAGCCTCATAGTGTTCTTTACCTATGAATCATAGAAGGATATCGTCCCCAGGTGAAAAATTCATAAAAAGAGAATCCCGGTCCCAGGGGGATGTCTCTTGTACCAACCCCTCAAAGCTAGGTAGATTGGATTTGGTTTCTCTCGATGAATCTCTCCAAGGTGGGAGGGAGGATGAGAGGCACTAGGATGGGAACACTTCCTTTTCTTTGTAATCAGGTTCAATATACAATCAATCCACTACAAAGACAAACTTGGATTCAATATGTTTACTCCAGAAGGGTATTGAAGCTCATACAGGTATGCCTCCTAGGCCTTTTTATTCCTTCTTAAGTTTTCACTTTCAGTCTTTGTCTTTTCTGGGAAAAAAATTGTTTGGTCCTCTGAAGAATATCCCTTTCTCCCTGAAAGATCATCACTCTTACTCCCCCTAATCCTTAGAGCCCATTTTGTCCCAACTCTCATTGCCCCCTTTCCTGGTCCATCCCTCTTCATTTATCCCAACCACTCACAAGAATCCTCAAGCATATCTGAGGAGGAAATACTTCGATACCAATTGAGAAACAAACCTATTCAGGCCCCTCGAGAGTTAACTCAAAAATTGGATTGCAAGGGTTTAAACCCTACACCTGCAGTTTTAAGTAAAGGGAGAGGGAGAAAATATTTTCTAGAAAAATCTCAGTCTCGGGCAGCCACTGACATGGAAGCAGGATGCCAAATTTCCATCACTGGGGCCCTTAGAGGAATTCCAACCCCGAGAGGGGTTTCAAAATGAAATTTCTCTCCTTCAACTATAGGGGTTTGGTGAACACCTCAATGAAATCCGACCTCCATAGGCTCGTGGAGTCTACTCAACTAGACATCATCATGCTTCAGGGGACACCAGGGGATGCAAACCTAGTGGTCCATTTTTTGGAAAATATTGTCATAGGTTGGAGTTTTGTTGGGTTGGATGCTTTTGGGAGATCAAATGGTTTGGTCATGGGTTAGAGGACCATATCCATTGAATTTAAAAATTCAGGGGGTTTTTCCTCTGGACTTGGAATGAAAGTCTGAGTGGAGGACCTTGGCATGGTGTTCATGATTCTAAATGTCTACAACCCATCTCAAGAAGGGGAGGTCCTAAAAATACAACTCTCAAAAGCCTATGATAGAGTCAATTGGATTTTTTTGAGGATGATATTAAGTCATTTAGGATTTACTCTCCCATTTATAAACAAGATTATGATCTATATTATGTCAGTTTCCTTTGTAGTACTCATAAATGGTGCAACATATCCCTTTTTCAAAGCAGAGAGAGGACTCAGGAAATTTTTTCCCCTATCCCCTTTACTTTTTCTGATGATAGAAAAAGGGCTCAGTCGGGATTTACTGGAAGCAAAATGCAGAGGGTATTTTCAAGGGGTCTCTTTCTCACAAACCCTTAGACTCACTCATCTACTATTTGTGGATGATGTGATAATTTTATGCAATGTCCAAAGGAGAGACACATAGAATTTAAAGAGTATTCTATACCTTTTCAGTCGAGCCACAAGCATGCAGATCAATGGTAAAAATTCCACCATATATTTTCACCTTATGGAGGATCAAGAGGTAGATGTATACAATGATCTTTACCCTTTTGATGTAAATCCTTTTGATGAAGGGATAAAATATCTTGGGTTCCATATAAAACCTAAAAATTACATGAAAGCTAATTGGGTCTAGCTATTAACCAAACTAGAAAAGAGATTGAAATCTTGGAGCTTCATATGGATCTCTAGAGATGGGAGACTGATATTAGTAAATACATTATTGGAAGGCATACTGATCTATTAGGTCTCCCTTTCCTAGGTCCCTAAAGGAATTCTAGAAAAAAATCAGGAGACTATGTTTTAGATTCCTTTGGGCTGGTCAAAAGGAAAGTTTTGTGATGCCCTGGATAAAATGGGAAACTATGGAAACCTGGAAACTACTGGGGGATGGGGTATAAAAAACATACACAATTTTTCAAAAGAATTTGCAGCCAAGGTAGGTTGGAGGCTAATTACCACTGGAATTCTTTGGACAAAAGTGGTTCACCAAAAATATATCAGCCCAGATTTTGTGCTGGATTGGATCAGAAGGTCGAACAAGGAGACCCAAAACCACTCAATTATTTGGAAATCCTTATTAAAATATTTTCCTATCATCATTCAAGGAATATGTTGGAGAGTGGGAAGAGGCACACAATTCATAATTGGACAGGACCCATGGGTAGGAAACAATAGGGATCATCTACTCCCACAACCTGTCATTAAATCTCTCCAAGACAAGGGGGTTTTTCACCTAGATCAAGTTGCATATAGGAATAGAAGGACAGTATGGGGGAAAGAATGGAAGGGGGATCTACAGCTGGGGTTGGACAAGGAATTTGTGGAGGCTTGGAATTCCTATACCAGAGCTATGAAACTAGGACACATCCAACTTACTTATAAAGAAGATGAGTTAGTTTGGCAACATAGTCCCTTCAGACTGTACACCCCAAAAGCAGGATACACACAAATTCATTTAGATCTCTTACATCTTGATATGACCTGGTGGTGGAAATGGATTTGGAAAGTAAAATTTCCACTTAAGGCACACCTCTTTCAGTGGTGTTTGATCAGTGCAAATGTCCCAACTTGGGATAAAATCAAGCTGAGAAGCCTGGAAGGCTATAAAGGTGTAGAGGAAACTAGCCTACACCTGTTCCTATATTGTCCTTTCACCTGCCAAATTTATTAAAAATGAACAAGGGATCTTATACAGGAATGAAAGTGGCAAGGAACATCCATTGAAGAGGCCTAGAAGTCTTGGCTGCAAGAGTGCAAAAAACTTAATATAATATATTTACCTCTGTTTATCAACTGGGGTATCTGGTTGGCCTGAAAATATTCTACTTTAAAGGATAGAGAATCCCTCCCTGAACACGTGGATTTTCAAAGCCTTAGCATCCTCTCCCTTTTCCCATAATAAAAAGAGGCCACTCAACCAAGATACATAATAGAAGAACAGGTAGACAGAATGAGGCCTTAGGATTTCTTTGATGGTTATTCACAAAATGAGGGTTCTCTCTGTGGGGGAGGAGAAATGATTTTCCTATGAGAGTCTGATTGTTTTAATCTCAAATTGGGCCTGGGACTGGGATCCAACAATTATGCTGAGCTCATGGCCCTAAAACTGTTACTTACATTTTTCAAGGAAAAAGAGATTAACAATCTTCAACTTTTTGGAGACTCAATGGTGATCATCAATTGGATAAGAAAAACTCAAAACTTCCACAACATTAGACTCCAACCTCTTCTTGTATAAGTTTTCATAATCTTGGATACTTATACAAATTTATCCATTCAACATCTCTACAGGGAAAGAAATGAATACACTGACAAACTCTCTAAGGAGGGTCTTCTATTGGTTCATGGGCAGTGACACATTTTAGAGACCAAAGATGGAATGAATTTTTCTTATTACCACATACCCTTCATTTAAGAAAATGACCAGGTTAGACCTATTTCAAAACATTAAAAGCCATACATTCTCATTTTTCTCCTTCTCACTCACTACATGCTTCAGGAAATGACTTCAAATCCTTTTTCTTGCATGGAACTCCGTGGATTTTTTGGATAGATTGTATCAACAATTTACTCTCTTGACCATTTTTTATCTCAATGTCTCAACATGGGGTTTCTCAAAGAACTAATATATATTCTATAGTTTTACATCAACAGAGAGGAGATTTGTTACTCCTCTTTTTTTGTATATATTTTTTCTAGTCTATGCAATGTTTTTCATTTTTTTCCTCCTATACCAGATAAGGACAATTTATTTTGCACAGTTTTGTGCTTGTGAGACTGGTTGTTTCTATATGGGGGCCCCTCTCTCTGTTTTGGACAAAAGTCATGGTTATCATGCTTTCTTGAGAATGTAATTTTTATCAAAATAGGAATAAAATTTATGTTTTTTTTTCCTCAAAAAAAAATATTATCACATAAACAAAGCTTTATTTATTTTGAAATATAAATATTCTCGGTTTCTTTAGAAGTATCATAATCTTGTTCGTTTGCATTTGCAGTTATCTTTTAGGATTGGGATTATAAATATTTATACTTATAACAAAATCCGCTGAATGAATGTGCTCAATGCAATAATTACATGTGTTGTTCTTAGTAATAATAGTGATCATCTTTGCAAGGTTTAGGTTTTTGTTTCCAACATTTAGTTAAATTTCCTTTATTGCAAGTGGTTAATCAATTTCATTTATAGTACTTAGTTAAATTTCCTTTCTCGCAAAATAGTTAATCAATTTCCTTTCTGCATGTGTGAATTCATTTTTTATCACAATAATTAATTGATTTCCTTTCAACAAGTGTGAGTTTCATTTCTTGCAATTACCTTTAGTCAATTTATTTCATACAAGAGTGATTGTCATTTTCTTTCCAAATCTTGTAAAGCCTTTCCAAAAATTGTGAACTATTTATAATCTACTTAATATTGAAACTAAAACTACAAAAAAAATCAATAGAAGAAGAATTTTGACCTATATATATCACAAGTTCAAAGAGAACCATGGGTTGAAAATTAATGCATTTTGGCACAAGATTGAGACTAGGGTTCTCATAGGTTACTAACAAAAGGCACCACTATATTCTAGACATGCTGACATATTCATCCTTCTGAAAGGGAAAGAAGTCTCACCTGAGGAATATTCGAGACTTGGATGATGAAGTGAGTCAGAGAGAACACAACATCATATTTACCTAAATATTAACTAGATACATGTAACATATCCAAAACATATCCATAAACAATGATCAAATACTTAACTGAACAGGAAATAAGTAATTGTGCAACATAGCCATATATTCATACACATCATATTAGATCATTACAACAAGAAATTTTAGGGCCCAAACTGATGCAGGAGCATCACCAACATCAAGCGATCTAGCGCGGAAACAACGAACAGTTGGACAAGCGCCAACACAAGTTTTGAAATTGCCTTGAAGTTATTGCGCGATCTTAAATGAAGTCATTAAGATGAAGCACACTTGTATAATGTAAATGGACCTTGAGCGATTTGCTCTCGTCCTTAGTAGGTAGAAGGAATTTAAAGTAGTTAATGCAGGTAGATAGAATTTAATTCTACATTAGACTGTTTGAGAGCGCAAGAGGGAAAATGGGATATAGACACCCTCATTGTGTATTGTAACATTAGATTAGGAAGAAGAGCATAGAAGAGAAGCAGAGAGCTGTGTAAGAACACCCATGTACAGATATTTGGATTAATACAAAGAGGTTGATTCAAATTCATGGTTTTGTGTCTGTTCTCTACGTATTGATGTTGAATGATATGTTCATGAATGTTTTCTTCCTGTTATACATTTTCTTTATATGCTGTGTATATGATTTCATGTTTTGAGTTTGAAATCTGAGAGGAAAGGATAATGGAATGAGTTTCAAATGTTTCTCTATCTGAGTAAGAATTCCTACAAGGAGTGCAGTTGAAGTGTCCGCAAGGAGTGCGTCGACAAGAATTCAGGGTTGCATCTTTGAAGCTCAGATAGTTTTACTTTTGTTCTCATTTCCTCAAAGGGCAGTTGGGCATAGGATCCGTGCAAGGAGTGCGCAGGCTAAGCGAAGTCTCAAGGTTGTGGACCTGAGTGAAGCATTGAGGGACTGTTGCTGTAGGTGTGCATGGATTTGAAGGAAATTCAACACTTGGAAGGGTCTGAAGGTTGCCACAAGGAGTGCATGCAAGGGTTTTTTCCAGAAGACGTAAAGTTGTGGAACAAAGTTCAAAGGAAGGAAACCTTTGAAGGAGTTAAAGGAAGGAAAGGCCAAGTACCTGGAAGTTTGTAAGAGGTGTCGTAAGTTTGCGCCGCAGGTGGAAAAGTTTTCACAGAGGAATACTTGGTTCATTTCAAAGAATTCATCAGGAAAGACGGATGGTCGGTATTCTCTGAAGAGAATTTGCGAATCTCCGTGAGTCATCAGATCTCACAGAGGAGCAAGGGAGATACGGTGAAGTATTCCCGAAAGGTTCAAAGCTCAGGAGGGGCAGGACTGCATATCCGAGCCACAAGGATCGTTGGATTTACATGTGGATATGTGTATCGGGGTTTCATAGGTTGAAATCCCATAAACATTGCAGCAGGAATCGCAAAATCGTGAAACGCGATACCCTGAAAGCCAAAGGATTGTTTGGGGGCCACGAAGGAGTCAACGAGCAGACATGTGGCACACTATTTTAGAGTTTTGTGGAGTGAAGTCCCGAACTCTTTGCATCAGGATTCATGATATTGTGAACCCCGAAGTGTCGATGGAGTGAAGGACCATTGAAAGGTCAACCACACGAGTGTGTCGGGGTTTCGTCATATCGGGATTCGAGAGTCGGTAAAACAAGTCGTTCGACATCACGAGTGTCGAAATATCAATAGGGAAATTCCTGAGAGGAAAGGGGAAAGGTCGGCGTTGACTATATTGGGATTCGGGGATTCAAGAGTCCAACGCTCGACCACTGGATTCGCGAAAGTGAGAATTCCGATCTCCTAAGTGTAAAGAGGGGATCCCACGAGGATTGTTGTGGGTGTAGATTTCCCGATATGGAAATAGAAGAACCTTTTGAAGTTCTTCAGGCCGAGGAGGAAGGAAATATCCTATGTGCATGCCGAACTTTTGACCTACGGGTTGTGAGGTCACGGGCGTCGCCATCATTTGTGGTATCAGAGCACAAAAAGTATTCTTTGCTTTCTGTAGCAGAGAAGAAGAGAATTCACCATGCCACTAAGGAGAAGGGACATGCAAACACCTGATCCACTAGAGGATAGGGAAATGCCATGGAGAAGAGGTCGGCAGATGACAGATCCAGCCATGGAGAGAGAGATGCGTGATCTATGATCTAGACTCAAAGACATGGAGACAACCCAAAGACGCACAGTCAGTGCTGGGGATCTGAGTGATTCTGAAAGTGATGTTGAGGCTAAACGTGAAGAAGAAGTTACAGCTGAAGATGCATCAAACGAACATTTGATCAGAGCTATTGCAAGGATGGGTGCAAGAGAAAAGATGGACATTCCAGTTTATGAGGAAAACTTGGATGCAGAGAAGCTTCTAGACTGGATTAGAGCTCTAGACACATACTTTGACTATGAGGATGTCGAAGAAGACAAGAAAGTCAAGCATGCTATCACTAGACTGAAAGGATATGCAGCATTGTGGTGGGATGAACTACAAGCTGACAGACGCTGCAAAGGCAAGCAAAAGATCAAGAGTTGGGACAGAATGATCGCGAAGCTGAAGGAGAAATTCATCCCGAGGGATTATCAAATTACTCTATTCAGGAGGATGCAGAACCTGAGACAAAAGCTGATGACAGTGAAAGAATACACTGAGGAATTCTATAAATTGAACATCAGGGCAAGTCATTGGGAGAGCGATGATGAAAAAGTTTCTAGATACATGAATGGCCTGAGATATGATTTCCAGGATGAGATGAGCATGGTAACCATCTGAATGGTGGAAGATTCTTATCAGATGGCTCTGAAAGCAAAGGATAAGCTGAGCCGAAAGCAGAGTCAAAGAGGCTGAGGCAGAAGTCAGCCTAGAGGCAAGTCGGTTGCCCAGGACAAATATTAGAAGCCCAAGGAGGACTGGAAGAAACCTTAGACTCAAACTGAGAGAGGTGGAACCTCACAATGAGGGCAATATGATGAACAGAGAGGACAACATACTGAGCAGAGAGGATATTATGCTGACAACAACAATTTTCCTCATATTAGAGGCAGAGGAAGAGGAAGAGGTGGAGTAGTTACATGCTTCACATGTGGAAAGAATGGGAACAAGTCTTATGAGTGTCCAGATAAGAAGAAAGAGAGTGGAGAAGCTCACATCACCGAATCACAGAGGCGGGATGTTGAGGCAGAAGACACTAAAGGCAGAAGATCGCTAATGATGCGGAAAGTCCTTTTGACACCCGAGAAGGAGGTGGAAAGTTCATTCCAAAGGACCAGACTTTTCAGGACTGCTTGCAAAACCAAGGACAAGGTATGCAAGGTCATTGTAGACAGTGGTAGAATGGATACTCTCATTTCAACCGAGATGGTAGAGAAGTTGGAACTGGAGACGACTGATCATCCAAGCCCATATAGAGTTTCGTGGCTACAAAAAGGACACCAAGTAATTGTCACTAAATAGTGTTTAGTTGAATTTAAGATAGGAGGATATAATGATAAGATATTATGTGATTTCATTCCTATGGATGTTTTTCATCTATTGCTAGGTAGACCATGGCAATATGACAAAAATGTGATTCATGATGGGAGAATGAACACATACACCCTAGAGAAGAATGGGAGGACACACATGTTACTTCCAATTAAGGATAAGGAGGTGAAGCCGGAAGTAAGCAATATTGTACTTCTCATGAGTGGGAAGGAACTTATTACAGAGGTTAAGAAGAAGGAGGATCCACAGTTCATTTTGGTCAGGAAGCCTAAAATTGTTTTGACTAGCACAAGGGTAGATGATTTACCAGAAGAAGTTCAAGAATTGTTGGAAGAGTTCGCTGACATAGTAGTGGACGAATTACCTCATTCATTGCCACCGATCAGAAGTGTGAGTCATCATATTGATCTCATACCAGGAGCCAGTTTTTCAAACAAAGCCATGTACAGGTTGACACCGCAAGAGAATGAAGAGGTTAAAAGGCAAGTCCAGGATTTGTTGGACAAAGGTTTAGTCAGGGAAAGCTTGAGTCCATGTGTTATTCCAACAGTGCTCAGTCCGAAGATAGACGGAGGCTGGAGGATGTGTACTGACTCGAGGGAAATCAACAAGATAACCATCAAGTATAGATTTCCATTGTCGAGGATGGATGATCTAATGGATTGCTTGAGTGGAGCAAAGTATTTTTCAAAGATTGATTTGAAAAGCAGTTATCATCAGATTCGCATGAGAGAAGGTGATGAGTGGAAGACAACATTCAAAACAAACGAAGGGTTGTATGAATGGCTTGTTATGCCATTTGGCTTAACAAATGTGCTGAGTACCTTCATGAGGTTGATGAAAGAAATCCTGAGGGAGTTCATCGGAAAATTTTTCATTGTGCATTTGGATGACATACTGGTTTACAGTAAAACAACGACAGAGCATCTGAAGCATTTGGCTACAGTGATGCAGAAATTACAGTAGGAGAAGCTATTGATAAACCTGAAGAAGTCCTCATTCATGAAGACAAAACTCATTTACTTGGGGTTTGTTATTTCGTAAAATGAGTTGAGGATGGATCCAGATAAGGTGGAGGTAATTAAGAATTGGCCATCACCGAAGAGTATCTTTGAGGTGAGAAGTTTTCACGGATTGGCTAGTTTCTACAAAAAATTCATCAGGAATTTCAGTGGAATTAGTGCAGCAATGATGGATACAGTGAAGAAAAGACACAAGTCTTTTCATTGGACTAAAGAGGCTGAGAAAAGTTTTAATTTGTTGAAGAGGAATATTACAGAACGACCATTTTTGGTGTTGCCGGATTTCCAGAAGACATTTCAAGTGAAATGTGATGCGAGTGGATATGCAATAGGGGCAGTCTTGAGTTAGGAAGACAGGTCGATAGCATATTTCAGTGAGAAGATGAATGAAGCGAAAATGAAGTACTCCACATATGACAAGGAGTTTTATGCTATCATTCAGACATTGGAGAAATGGAGGCATTACTTGATCCCGAAAGAGTTTGTCTTGTACAGTGACAATCATGCACTACAGTTTGTGACTCAACAGGAGAAGTTGAATCAGAAACATGTCAAATGGGTTGAGTACATGTAGAATTTCACTTTTGTGATTTAACATATTTCTGGTACTACTAACAAAGTGGATGATGCTTTGAGCAGGAAGTGTTTGTTGTTGCAAGAGTTCAAAGTCAAAACATTGGGTTTTGTTGATCTCAAAGACATGTACGCTGATGATCTAGATTTTAAGGAGGCGTATGAAGCAACTGAGAATCCAATTCTCAGAGATAGAAGCCAATGGGTAGAATGCCTAATCCAGGAAGGATTACTATTTAAGGGTAATCAACTGTGTATTCTAGAATGCTCCATGAGGGAGAATTTGCTAAAGGAGAAACACAATGGAGGATTGGCAGGGAACTTTGGTCATGACAAGACGTTCGCAAAGTTGAATGAATCATATTTTTGGCCGAGAATGTAAGCATATGTTAAGAGATTCATAGACAGATGCATAATTTGCTAGCATTTGAAGGGAAGGAAACAGAATGCAGGGTTCTATCAACCATTGCCCATACCAAAGAGACCGTGGGATGCAATCAGCATGGATTTTGTATTGGGGTTGCCAAGAACACAAAGAGGTTGTGATTCAATCTTTGTGGTGGTGGATATATTTTCCAAGATGGCACACTTCATTCCATGTTAGAAGACCAGTGATGCAACTCACATTGCGAATCTATTTTTCAAAGAGGTCATTTGACTTCATGGGTTACCAAGGAGTATAGTTTCAGATCGAGACACAAAATTCATAGGGCATTTTTGGAGGACCTTATGGAAGAAGCTGGGAACTAACTTGTTATTTAGTTCATCTTATCATCCTCAGACAGATGGACAGACAGAAGTGGTAAACAGAAGTCTGGGAGACCTACTAAGAAGCTTGGTGATGGAACACCATAGCCAGTGGGACAACATATTACCACATGCAGAGTTTGCGTATAATGACTTGGTTAACAGAAGCAAAAGGGAAGAGTCCATTTTAGATTGTCTATGGCATGCGGCCGAGAGGAATTTATGAACTGAGAGATTCAGAATAGACTATGACCAGGAGTGCTAGTGCAGAATATTTCGCAGAGACGATGAAAGAACTTCATAGGCAGGTGAAGGAGCGATTGCAGAATTCAAGTCAGGAATATAAGCGCAGAGTAGATCAGAAAAAAAGACAACTTCAATTTGAGGTTGGTGATCTGATTCTGGCACATTTGAGAAAGGAAAGGTTCCTAAGAGGAACATATAATAAATTGAAGATGAAGAAAATCGGGCCATGTAAGGTCTTGAAGAAATTTGGGGCAAACGCTTACGAGATTGAATTACCCGATGGGATCAGAATTTATTCGATATTCAATATCTCAAATTTGTACCCATATAGAGCTAAGGAAATAGGAACTAGAAGTGAGCAGACAGTGATCCAGTGGAAAAAGAAGATGCTAGTGGTAGAAAAGCCACAGATGGAATGCATACTGGATAAAAGAGTGAGCAAGAGGACCAGGCGAAAGTAATATTTTGAGTATCTGGTCAAGTGGAAGAACCATCCAGTTGAAGATGCCAGCTGGGAGACTGAAACAGAAATTTAGAAGCATGGACAAACTATCCGTGAGCTCATGGACAGGAGCCCATGAAATTTTTCAAGCGAGGGAGTATGATGCAGGAGCATCACCAACATCAAGCGATCCAGTGTGGAAACAATGGACAGTTGGACAAGCGCCAGCGCAAGTTTTAAAATTGCCTTGAAGTTATTGCACGATCTTAAATGAAGTCATTAAGATGAAGCACACTTGTATAATGTAAATGGACCTTGAGCGATTTGCTCTCATCCTTAGTAGGTAGAAGGCATTTAAAGTAGTTAATACAGGTAGATAGAATTTAATTCTAGATTAAACTGTTTGAGAACGCAAGAGGGAAAACGAGATATAGACACCCTCATTGTGTATTGTAACATTAGATCAGGAAGAAGAGCATAGAAGAGAAGCAGAGAGTTGTGTAAGAACACCCATGTATAGATATTTGGATTAATACAAAGAGGTTGATTCAAATTCATGGTTTTGTGTCTGTTCTCTGCGTATTGATGTTGAATGATATGTTCATGAATGTTTGCTTCCTGTTATACATTTGCTTTATATGCTGTGTATATGATTTCATGTTTTGATTTTGAAATCTGAGAGGAAAGGATAATGGAATGAGTTTCAATTGTTTCTCTATTTGAGTAAGAATTACTACAAGGAGTGCAGTTGAAGTGTCCGCAAGGAGTGTGTCGACAAGAATTCAGGGTTGCATCTCTGAAGCTCAGATAGTTTTACTTTTGTTCTCGTTTCCTCAAAGTGCAGTTGGGCACAGGAGTCGTGCAAGGAGTGCGCAGGTTGAGTGAAGTCTCAAGGTTGTGGACCTGAGTGAAGCGTTGAGGGACTGCTGCTACAGGTGTGCGCAGAGTCGAAGGAAATTCAACACTTGGAAGGGTATGAAGGTTTCCGCAAGGAGTGCGTGCAAGGGTTTTTTCCAGAAGACGTAAATTCATGGAAAAAAGTTCAAAGGAAGAAAACCTTCGAAGGAGTCTAAGGAAGGAAAGGCCAAGTACCTAGAAGTTCGTAAGAGGCGTCATAAGTTTGCACCGCAGGTGGACAAGTTTTCACAGAGGAATACTTGGTTCATTTCGTAGAATTCATCAGGAAAGACGGACGATCAGTATTCTCTGAAGAGAATTCGTGAATCTCCGTGAGTCGTCAGATCTCACAGAGGAGCAGGGGAGATACGGTGAAGTATTCTTGAAAGGTTCAAATCTCAGGAGGGGCAGGACCACAGATCCGAGCCACAAGGACCATTGGATTTATGCATGGATACGTGTATCAGGGTTTCGTAGTTTGAAATCCTGTAAACATTGCAGCAACAATCACGAAATCGTGAAACACGATGCCCCGAAATCCAAAGGATTGTGTGGGGGCCACGGAGGAGCCAACAAGCGAACAGGTGGCACACTGTTTCGGAGTTTTGTGTAGTGAAGTCCTGAACTCTTTGCATCAGGATTCATGATATTGCAAACCCCAAAGTGTCGATGGAGTGAAGGACCGTTGAAAGGTCAACCACATGAGTGTGTTGGGGTTTCGGCATATCGGGATTTGGGAGTCGGTAAAACAAGTTGTTCAACATCATGAGTGATGAAATCATGATAGGGAAATTCCCAAGAGGAAAGGGGAAAGGTCAACGTTGATTATATTGGGATTCGGGGATTCAAGAGTCCAACGCTCGACCACTGGATTTGCGAAAGCGCGAATTCCGATCTCCTAAGTGTAAAGAGGGGATCCCACGAGGATTGTTGTGGGTGCAGATTTCCTGATAGGGAAATAAAAGAACCTTTTGAAGTTCTTCAGGCCGAGGAGGAAGGAAATATCCCATGTTCACATCGAACTTCCGACCTGCGGGTTGTGAGGTCGCGGGCATCGCCATCACAAACAAATCTTTATATTAGTATCTCCAACATTCCAAAATCAACATACATCATAGGTCTTCAATACAATATCTTGTGCAAGAATATATGACTCCACATAACCAATTAAAGACTCAAGATCATGCTGCAAAGGAAGAAAGACTATTAGTAGAGACCATTACAATAGCAAGATAATACTTATACAACCATAACGCAACCCCAAAATATGAGATACAAGACCAATTTCTCCTATTCAACAAAAGTAATACCAACAAAAACTATGACCAACCCTTTCCTATTACATACCTACCATATTTATACTTTTCCCTTGGTCGCTTCTTGGATTCTTTATTTCACTTTTTTTTGGATTTTTCCCTGCTGGTGCTTGATGCTCTTGGCCTTTTTCACTGCTCGTCCAGCTGGTGCATGGTGATTTTGGTTGTCTCTACTGCTGTTAAACTTTTAGTTATATCTGTGTTCTTCTAACTATTTTTTGCTACTTCTTCATCTTCTATCTATCATACGTTGCTTTCCCAAAAACTTCAACATTTCCAAAAATAGAGGACCCAACAGGCCCCGACCACAACCGTTGACTCACCTCGAGTTAACCCTCAAACAAAGGGCCTAAATCTAGGATGAACTATACTGCTTGTTAGCAGATTATTTCATAGTTCTCCACTTGGTCTTGCCACTTCCACACCAAAATAGAATATCCTACAACAAATTCCTATGCAAATGCAACATTGGGCTATGCAGGATTAGTGGCTAGCAATGTCTGCCACTAACTCTTTGTGGATAAATCCAATTTTTTCATCTTGACATAGGTGTCTTGAACTGCAAGCTTGAAGTCCCAGATTTATTTCTTGGTAGCTCAAGTGGCCTTGTACATCCCATCAAGTCTTTCGTCGACTTTTTGGATCTCTGCGAAATTCTCTTACTACACAATGGGGTCAATGATTTCCTATGACTCCTTTTTCATCTGCTGGATTTGAATCCGTAGTTCTTCTACTAGATTGTTCCTATTTTATAAGATGTTGACCCAATAATTGACCATGGAAAACAATTGACTTTAATCACCGGCTCAATGATGAAGGGAGGATCAGAATGTGTCTCCTTTAGCAATAACCTAAGTGATATTATCGAGCATGGCCTTAGGTTTCTCTTTATCCTTAATCCAAATAGATCCTCGATGCTATTGTATGATTTCTATTCTCCCTATTAATTGCAACCAATCCTCTGCCATAAACTCAACTTGGTGCACTGACGAAACTGGGGTAATATCCTCAGGGATTTCAGGAGAAACCTTCCTGAATGTGGGCCACACCTTGATAAAATTTTCATAAACGGTCACAACAATAGACTCAACCAATGTGCATAATCCATGCTCATGATCCCTGGCCGTTGATGCTACAACTATGTCTTGATGCAAATCTTTCATCTATTATGTGAGCTCTTCATTCATTTGTTGGACCGAAGTGATCTTCTTCTCAAGTTGATCAATGGAGGCATGGATAAGATGCAATATTTGTGGTGTGGAATGGGCTGTGAACTCTCCACTGGTGAGAGATGGATCAATGGAAACCTTGAGTCGAGCATTTTTCCACTAGTGATAGATCAATACTAGGAGAAGTAACATGGAAGTTGCATGCAAGCCTGTCCTGAACCTATTAAGGAAGCATCTTTACCACATCTATGTGCTCCATAAACAACTCCAGTATTGTGCGACAATGTTGTGGATCGTGCATCATAGGAACAATATGTTCTTTAATTGAGCCATACTATGAGTAGAATGAGTGTCCTATTGGGTATGCATAAGGTGTTTTGGAGGATCATGACTTAGTAGTTCTAGAAATTCTTCATATTTCTTATCCCCTTGAGAGGTAAGAGTTTCGGGTAGGATGTCAAGTGGTACATTAACCTGTAGACTTTGGTGGAAGGGGGACGGAATGGGGACGATGGTTCCCATGGTTGTAGTGAAGGGGTATGTAGACCTTGTCTTAGTGGTGTCAATATGATTGTGGGTAGGGGACGATGGAGTGGTGGATGGGGCAGTCATGACCAAACTAGGTGGTTGACAGGTGAGATCCTCAAGGATGGGAGTGGGCTGGGTTGTGACTAAGGGATCATATAGAATAGTGATAATGGGGAAAAGGGATGGGATGGGGGTGGTGGTGTGAGTTTGATGTGGAAGGGAAGAAATATGAATGGAAAATACGATAATGATGTCAGTGGTGGATGTGGACGGAGAGCCAATGCATGTTTTATTAAGAGAAAAATATGCAAAAATGGATCTGTGGAGATGCTAACTGGAGATTGTGGCATCATCTAGGATTGATGGGAATGGGAGTGGGACTAACCTAGGTAATGTCTCATATTCTCCTTCATCCTATTTCTCCTCGAAGTCCAAGGGCATGCATTGTCTTTTCTAGGCTACTGTGCTAGATCCTAGAATATTTATTGGTGATAGGGCCTCCCAATGCTAAATGGTAGGATGTCAGACTACTTATTCTCTTTCTAGACTCTAGGCCAGGAGAAGACATCCTTGTTTAGATATTTCTCATAAAGTTATTAAGGTAGTGGAGGAATGTGAATTTTTTTCGTCGTTATACCGAGAGGTCGCACAAAAGTGTTGTCCCTATTCATTGGTGTGTTCATATTTGATTTGGTTGTACGATTGGTTACTTAAGGTGTTCATCCTCTATTGGAATACATGTGTTGTTGAACATGGTATCAAAGTGCATTTGAATACCCACTCCCATTGTAGATTGAGATCGTGAAGCCGTGTTGCTACATCTATGGTTTCTGCCATTTTTGTACATTTCTAGGATAAAAGGACCATTCCATTGTTTCCGTAGTGCTCATTTTAGTTAGGAAATTTTTTTTTTTCACTCGAAAAGGTTTCTATTTTGCCAAGATACAACCATTTCGGTCAAATCTGGAGGTATAAAACCCGAATACGCCCTTTTTAAACTTTTGCAGAGATAATATTATGGTTTTATTTTTGTTTTTTGTTTTTTTGTGTCCAGGTTTCTACTCTTTTCGATCTATTTATTATATTTTCCCTGTGCTCTATATGATCTCAGTAAATCCAAAATAGAGCAGAAAGGGTTTTCTTGTTTGCATATTCTCTTTGTTGTGCGCTCTGTGCGATATTGATACATAGGAAACAAAGGGAAAATTTACATTTTGGGGGTAAGCTAACATATATCTAACCCTTGTTGCCATCGAGAAGAAAATACAATTTTGTGTGAAAATAGTTTTTTTATGAGCATGCTCTCCAAGGCCATCTTCAACAACAACAACAACAATAATCCTCCTTCTAAATAATATAATATGTTTTGCACTAACTCACTTGGTTAGAAATTTCTTTATTAAGTAAGAGGTCTTAAGTTCAAGTCTCTTTTTTGTTACTTTATTTTTCAAAAAGTTTTGCATCCATTGTAAAGTGTATTTCACTTAAGTTATAAAAGTGAATCACTATTAAATAACTTTAATATCTTATTTTAAGTTATTTTGCATGCAAATTTCATTTACAAAGTAACTTCATTGTAAAAGTGGTTCCCACTTATTCTATAAAAGTTGGTCACTTCATAAGTAACTTATTTAAAAGTGAGATTATAGGCACAGTTAGGAGGATCATCACCACATGAACCAACTTCTACTTTCCATGTGGCTCTTTGGTTAATGGTTGTATTTTTTCAAAAGGTAATAAATTTCACATTTGAAGTCTGTTTTCAGTGCCATTTTTTAAACAACATGGCTTTTCGAGATCTTTCAATCCATACCACTAGTTTTATATTTTTTCGCATCTTTTAATATTGCATATCCCAATGATATTTTTCTTACTAGTACCAACTACTTCTCTTGGAAATCCCATATGGAGGATGTATTAAGAAGTAAATGATTGTACCGAATTACCTTGGAGAAAGAACTAGAACCCACTAATGATGAACATAAAGTCAAATGGTACAATAAGAATGATGAAGCACATGGAATTATTGGAATGTCCATCTGTCCTGATTTAATATTTCACCTCCAAGGAATTGATGACCTTGATTATTCTTGGGAAAATCTTGAAGATGTGTTTGGTAAACACAATATTTTTCAAGCCCACAAACTGGAAAATTAGTTAATTACCTTAATTCCAAATGATTTTCCTTGCATTGAATATTACTTATATAAGTTCAAAACACTTAGAATTTTATGTATATAATGCAAAATATACCTCCCAGAAGATCAATGCATATATTTTGTTCTTGTTAAGCTTGGTAGTGCATATTTTGTTTTTGTATATATGTTTTATGCCACCAGAGAAGCTCTAAGGAGTTCTTATAAAAATCCTTCTCTTGAGTCATTTTGTGATGCTTTTATTCGAGAGAAAGATAATCTTCTGCAACTTGGAGTGATTTTTTGAATTTTTCTAATTTTCAGATCTGATAATTATTACCTTATGATTTAAATGCTACTATTATCATAGAATAATTACACACTGAAAATTTCAACAAGACGTAGCGAACTTGATGAGAGGTTATTGTAAGTAAATATTATATGTGATGACATATTACAATTGAGAACCCTAATATATATACTTGGGCAGAGTGCCCTTTCATTAATGGACTTGTCTTTTCCATTATCGTCTTTTCATTAATTAATTATTGATTATTTATGTATTTATACATTATATTATAAACATATTATTTATATATTATATTTATGTAGATAATTATTTTCTCCTATGCACGTCTAACTAATATAGATCACTCCATCCTTAAGTAGGAAATGTGAGAGAACCTCGAGTCTATCCACTCCTCATCAGGAGAAAGACTACACATAGGCCATTCACCACTAGAAATGATTCATGAGTGAATGAGTAATTTCCCTTGGTCAAATCAACATGACCAATCTGGGAGAATGTCTACCCGATGTTGCTAACTAGAGAAACATCAACATGATCAGCATTGCAAGTACCTCCAACAAATCCTTAGTATTCCAATAGAAAGATAAGTACAAAAATCCCAAGAAGCAACATCCTCACCACAACAACAAGAAAAACAATGTCCCAAACCCTCTCAGGAATCCTCTACTCCTAATGGTGACAAAGGAGAAAAATATAAAAGTAATAATACTAGTGCCAAAAATTGCAAATTTTGTGGGAAAGATGGTCACGAGGAGTCCAAATATTTTAAGGAGATGGCAACTTTAGAAGTAGTGATGAAGAAACACAACATTGGTATTGATTCTAATTATTCTTATTCTTCTCATGGACATGTAATTTCTACTTAGAGTTTCTCCTTCAATACTACTTCTACTTCTTTTTCTGATGAGCGACTTATTGATTTTGGAGCATCTTATCATATGGATAAGGATAAATCCATATTTTTCACTCTTAATGAATGTAATACCAAGAAAAATTTGTTGGCGATAATAGATCTCTTGCTTTTGTAGGGCTAGGAACAATTTAGATAAATAATAATGGTCATTTCAATGATGTATTATGTGATCCAAGTCTTTCCTGCAACCTTATATCAATATATCAAATCGTTCATTTAGGTCAAGGTAAAATCGTAGATTTTCACCTCCCCAAGTTGTAATCAAGGATCTAAAATATCCTAAGAATGTTCTTGCAACTAGAATTGCAGATGATACTACCAGGTTGTACAATTTTGACAACTTTGGGTCATCATCTTTTCCATCATTTTTTGTTACTCATAATGATGACTTGAGCAAAATTTGGCATGAGCGATTCAATCATCTAAACTATCACTCATTACAACAATTATGTAATGAACATATGGCGATTGGCATTCATCTTGTTTCTTGCATATATGGTGTTTGTGTTAGTTTTGTTCTCGACAAACATCATCAGGAGTGTGCCTCTTGGCACGCCTCGGGCTGTTTGCAGCAACTTGTTCATAGTGACTTCTGTGGTCTACTTTCTTCTCTTTATTTTTCTAGGTACAAGTATTTCTAAAATTTCATTGATGACTTCTCCAAACACACTTGGGTTAATTATTAAAACTTAAGAGAGAAGTGTTTGATAAGTTTTTGTCCTACAAGGCCCTTGTAGAAAAGAAATATGGACATCAACTTCAAAGGTTAAGAACAAATAATGGAGGAGAATATGTGAAAAATCAATTTACAAGTTACTGCACTACACAGGGCATCCAAATGCAACACACTATTCTATATACACCACAACAAATTGTTTTTTCCAAGAGAAATAATTGCACACTAAAAAAAATGGCTAATTGTATGATCCAATCTAAGGGATTAAGTCTTAATTATTGGGCATAAGCCATTAATTGTGAAAATTGCATATTAAATTGTACTCCCACTAAGGCTCTAAGAATATAACACTGGAAGAATCATGAAATAAAATTAATCCATATGTAAGTCACTTATGTGTATTTGGCAATGTAGCACAGGCTCACATTTCTAATGAGAAAAGGAAAGATTTACAACCTAAAAGTGAGAAGTGTATTTTTGTTGGATATTATGAAGATTTCAAAGGTTACAAAATTATTCAACCTCATTCCAATGAAATTATCATTAGAAGAGATGTTGAATTTAATGAAAATCTCTTGGACTATGAGCCTAATTCATCATTTCTTCCTTCTTCGGCTTGTGATCCATCTTTGACATTTGTTCCATCCTTTGTTCCTATTCTTGTTTCTTCTTCTTAAGATGATGAAAGTGATGATGAAAATCCACCTCCTCCTTCTCACATTCCTCCAAATGAGTTCATTGAACCCGAACCTGCACCAACACTAGCGCTTCCTAGATGGGTTTGTTCAACACGAGAAGGAACTGGTGATATTTCCGATGATCCTTCAAATCAACATCGGACACGTTCACAGTTCCAGTAAGCCTCTTTTATTTTGGATCAAGTTTTAAAGACTCGTGATCTAGAGACATTTGCAGAATCTTTAGGTCATTCAGATTGGGATACAATAATGAATGAAGAGTAGCATTCTTTAATTGACGATGATACTTGGGATATTGTACCTCTTCTAAAAGGAAGAAAACTTGTCAAATGTAAATGGTTGTATACAAATAAGTATGCATCATATGGAAGTGTTGAAAGACACAAGGCCTGGTTAGTTGTAAAAGGATTCTCTCAAGTTGAAGGCATTGACTATAATGAAAATTTTTCCCCTGTAGCCAAAATGAATTCCATCCACCTTATTCTTTCCCTTGCTACCTCACATAAATGGGAAGTCCATCATATGGATGTTAAATATGATTTCTTGCATGGGGATTTGCAAGAAGAAATCTACATTGAAAAAACTCACGTCTATGTCCAGAATGACTCCAGCCTTGTTTGTCTCCTTCAGAAATCTCTTTATCCTCTTAAGCACTCTCTTCGAGCTTGGTATTCCAAAATAGATAGATTTCTTCTTGATATAGACTTTATAGATTTCATTTTGACCCTAATGTCTATACCGAGAAAGTAGGAATCCATCTTCTAATGCTTGCTCTTTATGTTGATGACCTTATCCTCACTGGCAGTAACCTAAAATTTTTGACCCATGTGAAATATAGCCTTAAAAATAAATTTGAAATGACAGACTTAGGTTGTTTGCACTATTTTCTTGGTCTCCAAGTATTCCAAACCAAGGAAGGAATATTTCTTTCCCAGTCTAAGTATGCTTGTGACCTTATTTTTTGCTTTCACATGGAAGAATATAAACCCACCCCTTCTCCCTTATAGTATAGAGTCAAACTTGTTGCCACTTTTATTTCTCCCGAAGTTGATGCCACCTTGTACCATGTGTTATGAGGAAAATATCTCTATGGATAGGGGTAAACCACAATAGATGGAAATGATTGCATAAATCAACTCTAATCTTAGGTATTCCATATAAACAAATATTCTAGCAAGACAAGATAAAAGGACTACCTCGTCCAAAAATTTGATGAAGTCCATCGTTGAGCACTTGAATCAAAGAAATACACCTGCAACTTGTCCTCAAAAACCAATAAATGAAAGCATATGGTGATAATATATAATTTTGTCACATTCGATAGAATAATCCATCAACATTCATAACAAATATGCCCATGGAATAACAATTCAAATATTTTCAAGATATTAATTGGACGAGAAAAAATTATTTCTATTAAAATGTAATCAACAAAAGTGAATGAATTACAAAATTTCGTGTTGACATGGTTCGAAACCGAGAAATAAATTTCCTTCCATCTTGGCCTCCACTAGTTCAATCCTCCACCAAAGGCAAGCTCATATAAGAGAGACAATGAGGTTCTCAATCAAGAAGGGAAGAGCTTGGGGGATGAACAATTTGTTCAGACTTAAAAGGACAAAGGGATGCAGACTCAATATGAAGTGAATAATTTCTCTAGAGTAACTTTGCTCTCAAAGTTAAATTCTTCTCCTCCTTTCCATATCTCGGATTTGGCTCATTTATAGCCTTCAAGTGGAATGGAAGGGCCAAGTCGGAATGTTTCTAGTATATGAAAGGCCAAGGATCATGGTTCTCATGACATGACAGGGAAACCCGACACCATTTTTTAATTTTGGGCACAAATCCCAATGTACACAGGTTGTAATGGTGAAACTTATGTATACACATGTTGTACAATAGGTAGGGTAGGTATATGTGGAAAAATAATTTTTTTAGCTCTAGGATTTGCAAAAAGGGACTTCAAGTCTGCATAGGGAAATGGAACAAGGCCTTCTGAGAAAATTTGCATAAGGTGAGGAAAATTTTTCTATAACATATGCCCCATAATGTGTGAGGTTAGAGGAGTATATGTGATGGCGGAAATACATTATGATACCCAGAAGTGGAGTAATGGAGACCCAGTTGGACGAACTAGTTTCTCATGAGAATATTACAATATGTACTAACTTTGCACACATGGTTTCCCATTTGAATTACACTACATATCCATGTGAAAATATACCAAACAACTTTACATGGCCATGAATAGGCAATACAAAGGTGGCTATATTCCATATGTTGTCATAGTCACGAACAAGGCCTAGTAAAACCAGTCTCAAAATCAATCTGAGGATATCTATATAAAATGGAGTACAATTTGATCTCCCATGATCACTGAATTCACATAGGTACTGGTCCAATGAAAGGTAGAAACAACTTAGGAAAGCTGTGACTATGAACTGATGTCTTCAAGTCTTCTACATGATCCACCAAAGGTGCAAGTCTACATCGTGTGAATAAAGGAGTTGAGGTTGAACAGAATGAGACATCATTTTATTACCGATCATTAAGGTATACCATTAACAAACGCGAAACATCCTATCGATAATTAAAGTAGGTATCAAGGCATCAAGTACATTCTTATAAGTGTGAATAGAGGTGTCGCGGTCGAAAACTTGAAGAATTCATCGATCATGAGACATTTATGTATTCCCAATTATCAATGCCGAGAGAACCTACCACTAATGAATGCAAGCCTAAAGGTACTCATAGGACTCTAGGTCTTGTCTCCAGAATAGATGATATGAAGTTGATGGAAGGAGACCTGCTGAAAGGATAGCATTAAGGAATCTCTCATCATTCATCATGATGTACAAATCAGGAGATTGATGATTTGGAGTAAATCAGAGGAAGAACATTTTCACAAATCAATGATCCTATGCGTATTTTGCATGTTCCAGATGCAAGTGATACGTGACAAAGACCCTCTAAATAGAAGCCAATAAGGAAAATTGCTGAAAAATGTGAGGAAACCACCAATAGGGATAATGGCATCCAAAAAATTGCATGAATCCCAATGTGTGAATAGATTTTTTTTTCGTCGAACACAAGGGAAACCACCTAGTCAACGACCAATGATGAAATGTTGACTATTGGGTTCAAGGTTACCTACCAATAAGGAAAGTAGGACTAGGGTGCATGATAGGAATACAACTTCATGTGATTCTGAGACACACTGAGGGTATGGCCGACATGCAAAGTCAATATTTCTGAGGAATGGCTGACACAGGTTGATAGACATCCTTTAAACAAGAGCATGAGACATATAGAAGACTCTAGAAGCATGGACTCAATGATGAAACTTTGATATGCAAGAGGAATCAATCAAACTCTCCATAGGGAATATAGGAGTAACAAGTCGGGGGAGTAAACTCTCTATAACGAGATCAAATTCCTAAGGTCGTGCTAAACCCAAAATTTTGATGATAAGTGGACTCAAAAATTTTGTGCTATGTTCAAAGGCGACACGACTGCTGCCAAAATAAGATAATACTCCCTTCTCACCTGCCTTTTTTTGTTTTTTCATAGTTAAATGAATTTTATGATACAGAGGAGGAACTAGTGTCCTAAGTAAGAAAAACTAGTTCCAGCAGTGGAACATACATATGCTCAATGCAAGGAGGTGCATGTGGGAGATGGAAACTCCGGGGAATGTTTCCTCGTCGGTATAGGGTGTCAAGATGCAAAGGATATAAACAAGGCTCTGCTTGGTTGAGAATGAAAATTGTTGAGGTGAATGGATTATAATGCAAAAGTGAGAACCGAGAATAGGCTCAATATTGCAAGCAAGGGCATGAGATGCAATTACAACTTAACGCCAAAAAATGCCCTTTTTCGTAATATTAGTCTACTTGGCTTGAAAAAGGGATAAACTTGCACCAACTAGATTTCCTTTCAAATCCAATTTATGAGTGTAAAAGAGACAAGTTCACTCGAAAATCTTTTCACTTTTTGAAAATGAGTCAGAAAATAGCTTAAACAAGACTCATGACCTTTCAAATCCAATTAAAGAGTGTGAAAGAGACAAATTCACTCAACAATCTTTTCACTTTTTTAGATGAGTTGGAAAAGATATTAAATCAGACTCGTTTGGGAGTTTCTAGGTGGTGAGTCATGGGGGAGGCCAAGGCTCATGTGCAGGATTTTTGTGGAAGGTCAACCATTTACGAATAATTGACACAAGCTTAGGAAAACCCAAAGCTCTCCAAGTTTAGGAGGATAAATAAATAGCGGAGGTTACCTTCTCAACGATATATTGGATAACGTCTCTTACTTGAAAGGGAATATGAGGAGGAATTGGATACCCCACAAGACCATCCCAGTCAAAGGGAACCTCTCTAAGACTTGGAGGGAGAGTACTTAGGGAGAGTAAAACTCTCTCTTGGTCAAAAGGTGCAGTACTAGAAATGTTAATGACATGGTTGAAGGATGCATCACCCTCCAAAATAAGAATTTAATTGGCTGGAGATTGCATCGGTACGACCACTTCTTCAATCGTTGGTTGAATAGGATGCCTGACAACAAGGTCAGGAGACACACCACCCTAAAAAATAGGAGTGGGGTCAGGAGATGATTGCATCAGCATGACTACTGTGTCAATCAAAGGAGAAATAAAGTGTTGGTAAACTAAAGATGACTCAGAACCTGAAGGGCCCCTAGGTGAGGACCATGATTCTTGTATTCTAATAGTAAAAGGGAATAAACGAGTAAGGTGATTCCCTTCACAAATCCTGCAAATGAACTTGGGTTTATGTCTGACACGTTTAGGATTCTCAATCATATGAATTCCCCCAACATCATTCACAATGGTTGGTGACATGCTCTCAGCGTAACTGGAAAAGGATGGAGATGTGATGTCAGGATGACTCACAATGACTAGAGTGGTGCCCCCAGCATGAATTGCAGTTGTTGGTTGTTAGTATTCAACATGGCATGCAGAGGTTGTCGACCAATCTCCAACATGACTAGTAGAGGTTCGTGATGGAATTCCAGTATGACTGGCAGTGACTAGACTGATGGCGATGGTTGGTTGTGGCATTTGAGACCAAGGTCCTGGGAAAGACTGGTTTTGAGACATTGTAGGTCAAGAAGGGTCCTGGTTTACACCTTGTCCCTATTCAGAAAGGTAGTATCCTACGCCTAATTGATCCATAGTGGTTTATACAGACATAATCACTGAAGCAGATGTCTGTGAAGAGACAAAAGTGTGATAAGGATTATTTAAGTGAGGATATATGTTTCCCCCATGTGAAGGAGCTCCATGAAGGGGGTAGTTCATACTGCAAAATTGATTTCCTCCTTATGAAACACTAGAGTACATATGGAGACCCACCATGGGAAGAGTGTTCATAGGAACTAGCATAATGGACGAAGGATACATGGATGGAGTGTAATAAGTAGAATAACCACCCTTTTGAGCACTGTCTCTAGGAAGGATGAAGCCAGTATTGGATCCGTAAGAAGGGATATTCCAACCTCCCACCATGAGAGTTGGTTGAGGGACATGACTCATATCAAATGAATATGTTGACAGCGGAGCCATCATGCCCCTAGATCCAAAACTAGGATTAATATAAGAAGGCAAGGGAGAGGATGGAAAGGGTGAAGGCATGTTTGGCATATCAAGAGGAAACTGATTAGAGACCTAAGACACTGACTGAGTATCATAATTCTGCATACCAGTATGAATGATCCAGATTATTTTCAGCACAAAATGAGAGTGGAGATATAATAAAGAAATGCACATAGATATAAAAAATATTCAATAATATAACAGAAATGTATCAGGGATGAAACCATAAACACATATATACATTAGTACATGATTTATATTAATGAAATAAATGTACAGAGACTATAAAAATATAGAGTGAAAGACTCGCTAGAATGGTGGTGGCTTATCTCTGAGAAGAGATGTGACAGTTGTGCTCATTCACAAGAAGATGATTACCATGAGGCTCTGAAGGCACTTTTACAATAAACAAGAATTCCAAAAACCATAGACATCCAAAAACATAACCCTAGGAGATGAAGTGCCAAAAGACATGTGGGCTCCATTTGGGTAAGTTAGTACATCAACTTCCCGGAGTCGTAACTTTTGCATACGATCTTCGTTTTAGGTGCATGATAGCCCATTGGAAAGGTATCGTCGAGGAGATTCATTTTGGGGGGAATATGAAGGAACTTCCGTATTTCTCCCCATTTTCCCAAAAACATCATTTAGGGCCTCAAAATGGCCCAAGAAGTTAAAAACTGTTAAAAATAGTAAATTACCAAAATTGCCAGAATTTTTTTTTTGAGCCAGTTGGAAAAGGTGGGTGGCCATTGATATCCACCTAGATCAATCCTCCCTCCTTAGGAAGAAATGGTCTCCATTGCATTGATTTCCTGGGGGAGAGGGGGAAGCGTTTTTTGAATCTAAATTTTGGTGAGTTGCTTGCATTGCTAGAGATGTCGTGCTACTTGGTTTGTGGAAGGATGTCATGAACCTGTTGCTTGCAAGGTTGAATCTGTTCAACTAGTCAGGCTACATGAGATGTCTGTGTGCAGAAGGAATCTAATTTTCACTTTGTTGCAGTCTTGTTGACCTGCTTCTGTTGGATAGAAGGTGCTTGGGCTGAGGCTATAGTGCATGCAATACCTTATGTTCCCCTTTTGAACAGATTGTGAAGAAGCTAAATTTTGTAGTATGATATACTACCTTGCGACAGTATTTAGGTGGAACAATAGTCGGAATTACCTCTAGTAATTTGTAGAGATGACCCCCCAGATAAACAATGACACTTAGGGTCGAGACTCATAAACAACATGGCGTTTCCACATATATGGATGGCCCAAGAGAACATCACAAAAATCCAGTGGGGAAACATCACATAATACCTCATCCTTGAAGGGTTGGATGACGTATGACAATCGACACTACTGGCTGACACAAAGAGCTCGCCCCTGGCGAAGCCACCCAATGTTGTATGGTTGCGGGTGTGGTGTTTTCGACAATACCAACTGTTTGAATAACTCTACTGAGATGAGGTTCTTCTGGCTTCTGCTATCAACAAAAAATGTAGTGAGGTCCCCTTCACCCACATTTGTGAATGAGAAAGACGCTCCCCCTCTTCTGGATTTGATGGTTCTTCTGGTTGAATTGTTGCGATCACGACAATAACAGTGGGGTCTACGTCAATGATCTGTATTTTACCAATATTTTCATAATCAAATTATGAATCATGGTTTGACTCCTTGTCTTTGATCTTAGCCATCAATGATTGTTTTTAGCGACATTCATCGGTGTTTTTCCAGCGTATTTTGTGGAAATCACACCATTTTTTGGTGTCCTTCTTTGTCTTCCCATGACCCTTCTTTTCCTGTGGCTTGGACTGGTTTTCGAGAGACTGTTTGCTAGGGTCATCTTTTTCATACTTTCATTGTTGCGTATTTGCAGACCCAAACTCCTGTTTGTTTTGGTGCTTAAATTTCTGCTCGATTTTAACAACATATCGATAAGCAACACAGAGTGATGAGATGTCTAGAAAATCGATTTCAAATTGGAAGTATCTATGTAGAGCCCCATGGTATTTCAGAACCAAATGTCATTCGGATTCTTTGATACCCAGCTCGGTGCACAAGGTATGGAAGGTATTGGTGAACTTCGTAACTAATTGGCCCCTCTCTTGCCGTAATGTGGTCCATCTCATATACTGGTCCTCATAGTTTCCAACAGGGTAGTATTGTTCCTTTACCGTGTCCACAAAAAAATCCCAAGTGGGATCGACCCCATATATTCCAGACTCTTCTATGGAACTTTTCTCCCAGTAAGTTTCCCACCAATGTTTGGCATGGGGGACTCACTAGAATGGTGGCAGCATATCTCTAAGAAGAGATGTGACGGCTACTCGCATTTGCAAGAACAGAATAGCTATAATGAGGCTCCCAAGGCATTTTTAACATAAGTAATATCCAAAACCCTAACCCTGGAATATGAAAATCCAAAAGGTTTGCGGGCCCCGATGGGGGTAGTTGATACATCAACTTCTCAGGGGTGTAACTTTTTCATACTATCTCCATTTGGGGCGCTCGATACACCATTGGAAAGGTCTAACCGAGAAGAACAATTTTATATTGGCCTAGGTTAGTGCCTTAAGGAGTCACTTGGGCCCCAAATCCCCAAACAACGTCGTTTAGGGCCTTAAAACAACCCCAAAAGTTTGGAACCCAAAAAAATGTTGAAATGCTACCAAGATGGAAAACTATTTTTTGAGCCCATGGAATAGGTGGGTGGCCACCGATATCCACTTGGATCACTCAGGAAGTTACGGGAGTGAACTACCACCTAGTATGAGTTAACTAATCTCTCAGTCTTCAGTTAACTGACTGAAACAAAGTGAAGTGAGGAGGAGATCAGGTAATCATGAGTAATGCGTTAGTCTGGTTATGATTTCAAGGATAATGCGGATTAGTTGGTGATGATCCCAATGTTGCATGGTGATAATCCCAATGTGGCATATAAACTCCACTCAACTGATCAAACTAAAGTGTGAACTAAAGATACTATTCTCCCTAAACTATAGGA
>CBVK0101964151.1:0-20048 GCA_900067695.1 Picea abies | reverse complement strand
GAAACAAGGAAATAAAACTAAAAACAAGGAGAAATAAATGTTAGAGAAGCTTGCAGGAACTAGAACCATGAAAAACAAAAAATGACAATCCCCTCTTCCTCCTTGGGAGGGCTCTTGATTTCCCTAATAGAAAGCTCTTCTCTTCATGCAATGGAAAATGAAAATGGTGAAGAAATACAATGCTAATCCTCTCAAGAGGTGAGTGGAATGGCCCTTGCTATAGTGCTTGAACGATTCAAAGAGAAAAGAGGATTCTCTAAGAAGAATTATTGCATCATAACAATACCTTGAAGTTCTTATTTTTATAGCACACCCATGGCACATATTTATAGTGTCCATTCATGGCAAGATATAGCGGATTCATAGTGTGAAAAAGGGGCCTTTGAGGGCACTTCATAGCCCTTGACCAACCTCCAAGCTAGATTTCTCTTAGATCTGAGTGTCAAATCGTATTGGGGGTCAGACTAGAAGTGGTTGAGAGGCCGAAAAGATTCATAAATGTGTTGTTCATGAGAATTGTTCGGATTTTATCATAGACAGACGTGCATCTTGCGCACATTGCGTGAATAGGTCTATGTTGGCCCGCGCATTCTGTGCACAGTGCGTGTGCTTCCTTTGGTGAATTTGCACACTTTAATTTTTTGAACCAAGTGTATAGTTTTGTGCCTTTTTGATGGATTTTGATGTTGTAGGTATACTAATTGCTATTGGAATTGATGTCTTTCTTCAACCATTGTGTGCAATGATGCGGATGATTTTTCAGTGATAACATATGCCCCCTGATGTGTGAGGTTAGGAGCATACGTATAGCCAAAATACATCAATGTTTCTTTTGTTGAGAGTGCCATTGTAAGGAAGAGTGAAGAGAGGAGTTGCAAGAGTGATCCGTCGGAGGGAGAGGGAAAACTGTGGGAACCAAACCTTTCTCTAGGAAGAAAAAATAAAATATGTATACAAACGAGGCAGGCATGCCCCATGCTTGTGTCATGAAACCAAAATGTGGGACTATAAATGAAGATGTATGATGATGTAGATAGTTGCAGTGCCCTCAGTGACAGTTGATAATGGCAGATGATGGTTTTGACTGGCGAACTAGCTCTGAAGCGAGTAATGGACGACTATAAGAAGTTTCGATGACTCATAAGAATTGATGGCCTATCAACTTCAGAGGTCTTCGACTGGTATGAAACAACTGCAATGGTCGCATAGTAAGATCCACCTTAACATGACAATTTGTTGAAGTCGAATGTTATGGGGGTCAATAGAATAAAAAATCGATGATGAATCTCTTTGTTTCGTCCGAGACTCCTCATTCAAAAGGTAATGAGAGTCAAGATATTGTCGCTCTTCTAGAAACTATGTTGATGTTGATAGGAAGGGAGACGCGGCATCAAGAAGCAAAGGGATTCTTGAAATCCATTGAGTAAAGGGTGAGATCAGGTACTGATGGGTAACATGGACAAAGTCAAGACATTATGGGACTCAAGACTTCCCTTGGTTGGGGTGTTGAGGGATGATTGGAAACAATAGTAAAACTGGATATAACGTCAGGGGGACGACTAGATATGGGGTTAAACTGTGTCAAAGGCTAACAAAGTGGGAACACTCATAGATTGTGGGTACATGTATTTTGGATACTCAGGGTTTGTTAATGATGTCAATATGAAAAAAGGGTGGATTCCCCAACCAAGGGAGGCATGGGTTTCTTTTCCAAGTAAAAGAAGGCCATCAAGGATGATGACTAAAAATATGTATATGCTGGAAATAAGGTCTTTATACAATTACCAAAGAAATAAAGAATAACTTGGGTTGAGTATACAGATATAGAAAAATGTGCCCCAGTGAAAGATGTCTTGGCTTGTTTAGAGCACAAGTTTGTGAAAGAGAACTGGTGGAGGGTGGGGTCCCCATGGGTAGGTTTTTGTTTTAAGTATGTGGATGGAGGAAAATCTGCAGATGGGCAAACTGATGGTGGATGATATGGAGGGATAATGAAACTATGGGGGTGTAGTCAATATAACCAAGTGTAAGATGATATGACCCAGGAGTCCATTGGGAAGGTTAGCAATATGATGAGAAGAAGTATGGGGTTCATTCTCGGAAGTGAAAAATACTATCGGGACTCCCAATCCTAAGGGGTGATATCAACATGAGTGCCAAGTTTCCAAGGGGAACTATGAATGGGACAACTCATGTGGGGGAGTGTGCTATCGGTTGACAGTACCAAAATGTGGCATAGGTAAAGATACTGCAGAGTCGAATGTAGGGACCCTAAACATATATGTCATAGGGTGTGACTGGGATATGCAATTGTTTATAGAGGGAGTAACTACATTCCAATGTCGTACATATACTTGAAGGGGTTTTAAGCTTGCTGAAGAAGTACCTGCACACATAAAAAACCAAATACCTGACGTGAACAATATCTGATGATAAAGAAAATATAACAACTATTCAATAAAACTGAAAGTGAGCATGCGTACCTAAACATGGCATGAGAAAAATGCTCCTCCGGGGAAAAGTAAAGATGATAACATGGGGAATGTGAATGTGTAGATGGTTGGATCAGGATAGATTAGAAAACGAAGGCTATGGGCTCATGTAACAAAAGGTGTAAGTTGGGAAAAAGGGCTTATATATGGATGGTGGGACCACAATGCCACCTCATTTGTACTTGACGCTATTGTTGATCTGGCAAGAGAGCTATGAGGTGATTTTGAGATTACGAGAGCGTGAGGCTACTAATCCTGGAGTTGCCAGAGAAAATTTAGTGACCCTATCATCTTGCATTTTGTGAAGTTGACAGATGTTAGGTAGGGGCTGTACGGAGGGTCGTACAGGGGTTTTTTGAGGGAATGAAGAAGAGGTGTTCATAGGGGAAATCCTCGTTGATGGAGGAATCTTTGGCATCTGAGGGAAAATTCGTAATGAGTTTGGCTAGGACCAGATATTTCTTGATTTTGGAAGTGGATAGCTCTAGATCATATTCCTAGAGGATAATGATCCATCGGGAAAATTTGTTGTGGATCTACCGTTGACTAAGAAAGTCGTTTGAGTAGATATTATATTGGCAACATCGTTGGAAAATGATGCGTAAGTCGTTTAAATGTTGGGTTCTCTTTTTGGATCGAGAAGTGAGGTTGTCCAAATAAGCAAGGATGATGTAAAAAATATTGTGAAAAACATAGGTCATGGCCCGTTGGAAAGTAGCACCGACATTTTTTAGTCCAAAGGGCATGATGCGATAAGCAAAGGTACCCCAAGGTGTTGTAAAAGCAGTTTTGTACTGATTTGCTAGGTGGATCTAAATTTGATTGTATCCGGAGAACCCATCTATAAAGGATAGTGCCTCGTGGTCGGCACAATCATCGATTATTTTCTCAATGAAAGGGGTTGAGAAGTTGTCTTTGGGATAAGAGTGGTTGAGGTTGCGAAATTCAGTGCAGACGTGAATATTTCCCTATTTTTTGTTAACCGGTACAGTGTTGGAGACCCAAGAAGTGTACGCAATGGGGTAAATGAACCCGACAACGCATAATTTTTCAATTTCAGTTTTGAGAGCCGCAACTTTGGATGGGTGGAGGGGGTGTTCCTTTTGACAAACAGGGGAAATGTCCGACCATTTGTCGATTCAATGTTCAACTATAGAAGGATCAAGGCTAGGCATCTCTGTATATGACCAGGAAACAATATCTCAATATTTCTAAAAGAGATCTTTGTAAGCAATGATTTCTTTAGGGGAGCATGCAATGCCAATGGTGATATCTTCTATGATTCCTGGTTTAATGGAAATGTCAATTTTGACTGTGGGGGAGATGTTGGCCATGTTTCCTTCTTCAAAAGCATTAGGGGAAGGGATAGGGTTTTTGAACCAATCAATATGCCCCGAAGGAATAAAATCCTTGGTTTCGATTGTGCGCAGGAGGCTTGATCAGGAGGGTGAAAGACCTCGTGTGAGAAGAAAAGTGCTTGATGATAGAGCACATTCCAAGGGAAATTAGGGGTAGTCATTTCTTCCAAGATATCTTCGTCTCAGTGGAAAATGCGAGAATACATGGGATCTTGGGAGATGGCAGGGGGAACTGTCAATGGGTAAGTGCTATTGTCCTCAAGGGGTGAGGACATAGATGTGATATCATGTACAGGGTGCAATGGCCCGCTGGTCATAAACCAAATGTCAAGACATTGTGAGGGATATTTCGTTTTCTCGAGGACTGATGATGAAATATAACGAATGTCAGTAATGTGAGCATAAGTAGGGAGTTCCTGCGAGGGCTCATGCCAAGATGTGTGGTGTACTGCGGATAATTTTTGGTGGAATTGAGGTAGAACTGGGAAATGATGAGTGTTTTTGGCATAAGGGCAGACCCAAGGTTCAACTCTAATAGTGCACAAAAAATCCCTAACTACTAGCCCTTTCAGCAACACCTGCGAAGCAGATGCAACCTCACCTGAAGTAGCAATAGGGGGTTGCAGGACACAGGTGTCTACAACCAGATTAAATGTAAGTAGATCCAAGGTAACAACACACACCCACCTAGTTATTCTTACCAAGCATCAACCTACTTCGCACAGTTATATTCCAGATCTAACAAAATAATGCAATAACAGAATAACAGAAGACAAAAGGACACAACATCAACCATAGAGACACAAAATATATGTGGTTCACCCTCTCCCTAGGGCTACGTCCATAGAACTATGTTTCTTTATATTATATGAAAACATACAGTTCTTGTCTGTGCTCTTAGCTTGTAGATCTCTTTCTCTCTCTCTTCTTCTCTCCCCTCCCTGCGCACCCAGTTGTAGGGTTGATCTTTGCACCCAACTTAAGATCTTACAATACTAGAAGGCTCTCACACACAACACTTCTCTCTCACACAACAATAGTCACTCAACAATAACAATGAACTCTCAACTAACAACGAACCTTTCCTCACTCCTCTTGATCTTTATTTATACATTACAATGACTCACCGACAACCTTAGGCCAAACCCTAGGTGTCCAAAACCTAAATACCAAAACCCTAGGTCAACTTGACCTGCATTTTTTGGGATTCGTCAGCATGTCTTTCCTTCTTTCCCGCGAGGTGCTCCAAATCATCCATTGGTGGCTTTTTCCGCTTGATGAGTTGTCCACAATCCATCTTCCTTGTTGATCTGTTCTCCTCGATCTTCTCATCCAACAACTTTCTTTCCCTTACTTCACTCCTTCTTTTCTACTCCTTTGGCCACTTTGACCCAATCTCAGTCAATGTGTCTTCCACACAGTTCTCACTTCGTCTTTTCTTTTCCTTTTTCTTCTCTTTCTTTCTTAATCCATACCTAAGGGCCAACAGGCCCCCAACACTCACATGTGACTCGTCCTGAGGCACTGTAGGTCTGAAATTTTTGTCTTTCTTCGACTTCAGACTATGCAGAGCAGCCTGTGCTTTCTACTCTATCCTCCCCCCCTGTGTGCAGACTATCTTTTCTGTGTCTAGTACCCAGTTTCAACTGCACCTGGTACCTAGACCCTTATCCTTCTTCTTTTACTGAGAGCCATGAGGCAGCTGGTTGTCATAGTACAATTTCAACCAACTCCCATTCACCAAACCTTCCTTCCACTCTCCATTCAAAGTCGTCAACTGCGCAGCTCCTCCTTTTGTGACATAGAAAACCTCATATGGCCCAAGCTAATGTGTCCTGAACTTACTTGGATGCTTCATGAACTTGATGTCATATACCAATACCAGATCTCCTTGCTTAAAGGCATTCTTCTTGATGTGGTTGTCATGGTAGGCCTTTTCTCTTTCCTTATGTACCTGTTGATGAAATCCTGCAATAAACTTATCTTCCTCCAATTCGACCAACTGTGCGAGCCTCTCTTGAACAACGCCAGTGTCATCCATATCTATAAAGGCTGCAATTCTTAAGCTAGGAACTAAATATTCCATAGGTACAACTGCTTCTAGACCATAGACCAAATTAAAGGGAGTTTGCATTGTTAGCTTCTTGCAAATAGTTCTATAGGCCCATAACACTATTGGTACTCTCAAATACCAATCATCCATGTTCACACTGCAAATATTCATCAATGTTGTCTCCAAGATCTTATTAAAGGCTTCGACTGTACCATTCGCTTGTGGATGGTATGGAGTGCTCTTCTGATGATGAACTGCAAATTCCTGAGTCAAGGCTTCAATGGTCTTATTAATAAAATGTGTGCCTTGATCACTCATAAGGATCTTCGGGCATCCAAACCTAGTTATGATATCATCAAATATGAATCGTGCAACTGTAGTTGCACTACAGTCCTTAATTACTCTTGCTTTTGCCCATCTGGTCAAATACTTTGTCACAGTGATGATGTATCTCGCTCCTGTGTGCTTTCCTAGTGGGTTTATAGGTCCCACGAAATCAAATTTCCTCGGCGAAGTGATCATCAACTTTCCTGATGGTCAACAACTGCACATCGGGTAGTGTATCCTCCATACTAGTAGGTTCCTCTCCATGCCCTAATCTAGACAAGTGATCAGGTCCCTTGTTCATTCTCCCTGGCTTGACCACGATATCAAAATCATATTCCTGGAATAGCATAATCCATCTGCATATTCCTCCCCCCAACACTATCTTGTTGACTAGGTATTTCAACGTAGAGTGATCAGTGAACATCTTAAAGTGTCCTCCCAACAAGTAGTGACAAAATTTCTACAACACATATACCATGGCTAAACCTTCTCTCTCAGTGGTAGTGTAATTTATCTCAGCTGTTGAAAGCTTCTTGCTAGCAAAGGCTAATGGATGGTCAATATCTCCTACTCCTGGTTGTGCTAGCACTGCTCCTAATGCAATAGAGGACGCATCGTCATGCACATAAAATTCCTTACTCCAATCTGGGAAAACCAGAATAGGCGCAGTAACCATTTTTTGTTTCAGTGTGTCGAAGCTCTGCTGGAATTCTTCTGTCCATTGAAACTGACAATATTTGTTCAAAATATTCTCCATGGGTGTTGTAATATGTGCATATCCCTTAATGAACTTTTTGTAGTATCCAGTATGTCCCATCACAGTGCACAACTCTCTAACTGAAGTAGGAGGGGGTAGATCAACGATAATGGCAATCTTAGATGGATCTACCAGCAATCCCTGTTTACACACAATATGGCCTAGCAGCACTCCAAAGGGTGAAAAGAAGATGCACTTCTTCAGGTTCAGGGAAATCTGACATTGTCTGCACTTATCCAACATTATTCTTAAACATTCAATATGATTTTGCAATAATCTAAAAACAGTCTAATCATCAAAATATGCTTCCAGAAATTTATGTAAAAACTCCTTGAATGCTTCGACCACCACCCTAGAAAAGATGGCTGGTGCATTCTTCAATCCGAAAAGCATCACTGTGTACTAGTAGGATCCCCATTCTGTTGCAAATGTGGTCTTATGGCGATCTTCCTTGGCAATCCTGATCTGGTGATAACCTGAAAATCCATCGGTGAGGGAGTAAAATTCCTGTCCTCCCACATTATCTAACACTTCATCAGTAAACGATGTAGGGAATGGATCATGTAAGCATGCATCATTCAGTTTCCTCAAGTCTACACAGATTCCGATCTCTCTTGTTTTCTTATATTGAACCACCATAGGGCTAATCCATTCTGATTCTTCAACGGGTTATATGATTCTTTCCTCTAACATTCTGTCTAGCTCAATCTTGACTTTTTGCTTATACTTAGGATTCAATCTATAGGGTCTCTACTTGACTGGCCTTGCATCTGGTTTTAAGGGGATCTTCATTTCTCCCATGGGCCCTTTAATGCCCTTCATATCAGTGAACTTGGTTGGAAACAAGTCCTGGTATTCATGCAATAATTATGTGATCTTGTCAATAGTGGAATCGTCCCAATAATCTCCAACATTTGCGAGCTTAGGTGCTTTCTCTGTTCCAATGTTAACTTTCTTGATTTTGATTAGTTGTCCAATAAAAGGCAGTTTGACTCCTGGTCCTTCTATGTCTCTCTGTCCTTCTGTTTCTGTGATGTTCACATTCCTAGGATCATCGTCTTCATCAACATTGATGGTGTAACAACCTTGCAATTTCTGAAGAGGTGCAGTCCATTGATCCTCTTCTTGCTCAATAGGGAGGGTAGGTGCCTCCTCAAAGATCCTCTGTCTTACAACTTGTAATGCTTGATATACTATAGGGTACTAACTTTCAAATAAAAATGTAGCTACAAATTTCTGAGTCATACCGTGCCAATCTGCAGTGGTGAGGTGCAGTTCTGCTTGAAGATACCAATTGATAGGGGTTGTGTCTAAAGTGTTAACGAATTTATGCACCCACTGATCTTGAGGAATGTTGTTCTAGGCCTCCTCACAACTTCGCACATGGTCCTTCGGACAATTTTGACCTGTGTATCTAACTTTGCACCCTTCTACTTGTTCTGAAAAGCGCGCTTTCATCAAAGTGTGACATTGTCCCCAGTCCGTGATGTTCTTCTTGTGTGTCCCCCACCATCTCGCTGGAGTTGCTTTCAAGGCCTCATCCAGTGCCAACAACCTTTGTTGTACTGGTACAATTTCTTCAAATTCCAACAAGAAAGCTTCTAGATGATTTAAACCGTCAAAGGTGGGTAGATTACGTACTTTTTTTCCAATACAGTGAACTTCCTTTGTCAATCTAGCACATCTCTGTGTAGATACTTCATACATTTTGTTCTGACAATTTTCTAGTGCTTCCTTCGAATCTAATGAGCATGCATTGTCACTTCTCCATCTTAAATTCCCATCTGTTGTAGGATTAATGTAATCTTGTTGTCTGATCAGAATCTGGACCAGGCGTCAAAATTTAGCCCAAAAATCAAAGTGTTTAGAATCACCTCAAAACAAATAGGAGCGTAGGCCTCGTCATCGTAAACCCAACGCACTTCAAACAGGTTCAAACGGACATCGGATGAGATAGATATCACTTTCTATTTGATTTTCCAAACAGGCAAAAAATTTGTTGACTGTACAGTCCATACAACTGATGTGGCAGGGCCGTATAGCTGACGTGGCAGATTATGAGTTGGCAGATGACATGGAATTTTTTGATTTGACAGATGTGGACAAATTAGTTTTGGACACGTGGCATGTTGATGGAAAATCAGGAGGTGCCACGTGGCCCAGGCATGGGTTGCCACGTGGCACCTTGTTTGTGGTATGTTAAAATTTTGTTGTGGATTCAGTGGGGTTCTAACCCTGAACCTACACCATAGTCCAAAGTTTTAGAAAATGCCACCCAACCAGCACACCATACTTTGTTTCTTATTATATACATGTTTGTATATATATTTAAAGTCGTTTAAGTCCACGAATGAGCGCGGGTTTGGGCTGGGGCTTAGCCCCAACCCCCCTGGTTTATGCGCCTCCCATGTGACCACTCCACGGATTTTTGCATGTGTATTTTTTTTCAAATGGTGAGCCACGCGCTTGGACACTTTTCGTATTCACGTTGAACGGTTGCAACAGGTGCCTTAATTTGCGTTGGGATGTGGCCACATGGCCCCCATGTGCCCAACACCTCCGTGATTCGGGGGCTTAGTTCGCTAACGGTGCGAAAATTTGGCACATTTTTTGGGCATGCATGCGTGTGATGGGTTTAGGTACAAGAAACGCCCAGAAGCCAGGTGACTCACACAGGAGGTGCGAATTGGCGAACCAGAGACAACGAGCTTGAAGGAGGAAAATGGCAGGAAGCCTATCTTCTTCATTTTTTGGCCAAATGAGGTGCCAAAAAAGCCCAGCTAGGGGTTTTTGGATGTTCTAAATCCATTGACATAGTTTTCAAAGGAATTTGGAGACCTTTTTTGCAGGTTTTTATACTTTGAAGTTTCAGGGAGCTTAGGGCCACCATTGAAGAAGGCCATGCTCAGATGAGCCCAAGTCTATTTTTTGTGACTGAATAGTCATTTTTGACTAATTGTTATGCTCTGAACACATTGGGACAGGTTTCAGAGCCATTTGAGGACTTTACAGGTGTTTTTTCCACTTGGAAGCTCAGGGAAGCTCAAGGCCACCAGTAGAAGAGGTCATGCCCGGATGAGCCATGGTCTGTTTTCAGAGATCTAATAGTCATTTTTGGGGTTTTTATGTATTCTAAACCCAATGGTATAGTTAGTAAATCCATTGGAGTTTATAAACAACTTGTAAAAGAATCTTTGAAAAACTAATCCCAGAGAGCCAAGTCCATTGATGGAGGCTCAAGGAGATGTATCCCAGTTGGGGGTGAACTCCTTTATCATCTTGTCATTGTTGTGAGTTTTTTCTGGTTATTATTTGCTACAATTAATTTGTTGTTGTATTTATGTAAACAACATATTTAACCTTTCAAATTACTCACACACAAACACCTTAAAGAATCCTAAACTTGACACATAAAACCTCTTGCACAACTAAGACATTGAGCAAGGTCCTGAAATTTATTTTAATGGAGTAGAGGGTGCTTGCATAGAGTAGAGGGTGCTTGCATAGCAAAACAAGTCAGCCCCCTATTTTCAGATCAGGTGGTATCAGAGCATAGTTTTGCTCATGTGATTGCCATTGATAGCTAGATATTTAGCTGTTGGTATTATTGTGAAAGTTTTGTGATGAAGTTTGATATCTTGCAAAGATGGAGGAAGCTTCAAACAGTAAGATTTCTCATACATCTTCATTAGCCAAGTTCTTTGACAAAGAGATGTTGAAGGAGTTTGTAACCATGAGAGATATGGTGCAAGAGATGTGGGAAGATAGGAAGGAGAGCATTGTCCTTCAAGAGTAGTTGATGGCCATGAAGGAGGAGAAGCACCAGCTTCTTGAAAAGTTGCATGAAATGAAGACTCAACTCCATGAGGCAAAAGAAACCTTTACCAAGTACATGCATGAACATGAGATATGTAATGCTAGTTTTTCTTCAAATTCCTCTCAAGATGAATGCTTTGGTGTTTTTGAAAATCACACAAGAGGAATAGGGTCCAAGTTATGGTTAAAAATGGGATATGAAGGTAGAGGGTTAGGCAAGCATGCACAAGGAATTGTTGAGCCTATTGTTCTTGAAGAGAGGCCCAAGTATAGGGGTCTTGGATATGAACAGAAAGATGGAGCATATTCTAAAGTTGAGGAGACAAGGGAAACAGTTCCAAGAACAACTTTTGTTGCAAGTTCAAACCCTCCAGCATGCAAAGTATGTGTCCAAGATGAATACAAATGTGTCAAACAAGAGAGTTGTGATAGCCATGAGGACAATAACATTTTCATTGGTCTTCAAAAGAGAGCTACTAACTCTTCAAATTCACCTCCTCAAGAAAGCGATAAAGGTGAATGTTCAAGGTATATTTTCGCCTATAATTCGGTTGTTTTTTATTATGTTAAGCATGGTAAATTTGCATGTAAAAATGGTAGAAAAATTACATGCACATATTGCGGTTTAGATAACCATCATGTTTCAAAATGTTGGAAAATATTGACCACATTCAGGAAACTTTCCAAGCAAAGGCAACTTGAAAAGAAGATGTAAAAGATTTTCACTCACTGCCAAAAGAGAGGTCATCTCATTGACCAATGTTGGACATTGCATCCAACCACTCATCCACAGCACGAGAAGCAGATGGATAAAGAGACTGGAAAGAATGGAAAAGGAGATTCCATCATCGATGTGAGTCAAGATGATTCACAAGAAGAGGATTTTTAGCAGAAAAAATCACCATTGACTTGGCTCGGTAAGAAATGGTTAGATTTCTTGAACAAGTAAGGCTTGCATTTCTTTGTTTGTCAATGCACTTTTCAGCCTTATGTATGATTTTCTGTTGAAAGTATGACAAGTTGCAGCAATTTATTATAACTTGTATGATGCAAGTTTACATGTGAATGCGATTCTTTTGAAGGCATTCTTGTTGTTGCACAACTTCGCCAGGAGGATGTAAAAGATGGGTATGATACTCACTTATTGCAACCATTTATCTTTTTCATTTTCAGCTCTTATGTACCCATATGTTTTTGGGTTTATGTACTTATGCTTATACTTGAAGGAGAGTTGAAGAGATTTGCACATGCATGTGATTTTGCATGTGTGTAAACATTGAACTTTGTGAAAGTTTCATTATGAGGTACTCATGAATGTAACATGGTTGTGTATCATGGATATCGACTTTTTGAATGTCGATATGTTTCAAATGAGTCTCGACTTTTGTCGATCATGACTTTCGACTTATGTTTAGTCGATGTTGTTTGTCAGCTTGTAAGTTGATATTGAGTACACCAAGATGCAGGAAAATGCCATGTACTTTGATGAAGTACAAGATGCGACCGTTTGCTTGAAGAGAAAAAAGAATTTTTTGGCATCATTTTCAGTCTTGTATAAAGTTTGTTTTCAAGATTGATGGTTTTCTTGGTTTGTGACAAGATGTCGCAGGAAAGTATTTTGCAGCCATGGTAGAGCAGATAGTGTTGACAAAAAAGAGTTCACAAGAGGGACTTGATTCTCAGTGGGAAAGCTTTTATCGTTCCAAGCACAAAGAGAACAGTGGGTCAGCAACAGCTAGAGAATAGTGGTTGAGGGACATAGCCAGTTTCAATTCAAGGCATGTCAAGGTACCCAGGTGATTGCCAAAAAGAATTTTCAAGTAGAATCAGTTGATAGAACTTGGAAGAAGAAGAGTATTGAAGCTCAGGAAAATAATCATCATCTTTTGTGGGTCCAAAAGCCTTTCAGTGGTAAGTTGTGATCAGAATCTGGACCAGGGGTCAAAATTTAGCCCAAAAATCAAAGTGTTCGGAATCGCCTCAAAACAAACAGGAGTGTAGGCCTTATTTTCATGAACCTAACGCACTCTGAATGGGTTCAAACGAACATCATATGAGAGAGATATCACGTTTTGTTTGATTTGCCAAACAGGCAAAAAATTTGTTGACTGTACAGTCCGTACAACTGATGTGGCAGGTCCGTACAACGAACGTGGAAGATGTTGAGTTGGCAGATGATGTGGAAAGTTTTGATTTAACAGATGTGGATGAATTAGTTTTGAAAATGTGGCATGTTGATGGTAAATCGGGAGGTGCCACGTGGCCCAGGCATGGGCTGCCACGTGGCACCCTATTTGTGGTATGTTAAAATTTTATTGTGGAGTCCATGGGATTCAAACACTGAATCTCCACCATAGTCCAAAGTTTTAGCAAAGGCTACCCAACTGGCACACTATACTTTGTTTATTATTATATATATGTTTGTATATATATTTAAAGTCGTTTAAGTCCATGAATGAGCGTGGGTCCGGGCTAGGACTTAGCCCCAACCCCCCGGTTTATGCACCTCCCATGTGACCGCTCCACGGAGTTTTTCATGCGGATTTTCATTCAAATAGGGAGCCAAACACCTGGACACTTGTCATATTCACGTTGAACAGTTGCAACAGGTGCCTTAATTTGCATTGGGACGTGGCCACATGGCCCCCATGCGCCCAACACCTCCATAATTCGGGGGCTTAGTTCGCTAACGGTGCGATAATTTGACACATTTTGTGGGAATGCACGCATGTGATGGGTTTAGGCACGGGAAACTCCTAGAAGTCAGGTGATTCACACAGGAGGTGTGAATTGGTGAACTAGAGACAATAAGCTTAAAGGAGGAAAATGGCAGGAAGCCTATCTTCTTCATTTTTTGGCCAAATGAGGTGCCGAAAAATCCCAGCTAGGGGTTTTTGGATGTTATAAATCCATTGACACAGTTTTCAAAGGCATTTGGAGACTTGTTTTGCAAGTTTTTCTACTTTGAAGTTTCAGGGAGCTCTAGGGAGCTTAGGGCCACCATCGAAGGAGGCCATGCTTAGATGAGCCCAAGTCTATTTTCTATGACTGAATAGTCATTTTTGACTAATTGTTATGCTCTGAACACATTGGGATAGATTTCAGAGGCATTTGAGGAATTTTACGGGTGTTTTTTCCACTTGGAAGCTCAGGGAAGCTTAAGGCCACTAGTAGAAGAGGTCATGCCTGGATGAGCCATGGTCTGTTTTCAGAGATCTAATAGTCATTTTTGGGGTTTTTATGTATTATGAACCCAATGGTGCAATCAGTAAATCCATTGGAGTTGAGAAACAACTTGTAAAAGAATATTTGACAAACTTGTTAGCACTGGAAGTCGCTCCTGGATTGCATGCAAAAGCAGAGCCCAATGCCCATCAGTTTTTATGTCATGGTTTGATAAATGGGCGATCAAATGGGTAGAGACTCGAACAGGTATCGCTTCAAAATAGGAACTGTATCTGATGACAAAGAACAAAGGAGGTCTTGACCCAACTTCAGTCAGGGAGTTGATTTAAAGATGGGCAGGCGGAAGACTTGGGAGAAGAATGAACAAACTATCTCAGGCAACAGAGCTTTCGGTAGCTCGTAGAGGAAAAACTCTAAATATAAGATCTTCTTGGTTCAGGGCTTCAAGAAACTGAAAGGAAGACTTGACTGGATCCTCCAACTCCAAGTCGTTCAGTGCTGAGAAGTTCACAAGGACTGTTTAGAACAACACAACTATTACAGTGATCTAACATACATCATCCTATAACAGTCACAACTCGACTGGATCCTCCAATTCCGAGCTGCTCTAATACAACATACACAAAGATATGAAAGAAACTGACATTCATCAGGCAAGAAGTCTCAAGAGTCCAGAAATAACCAGAACACAATTCTTCATTAAAGTTTTTACAACTGGGAGTCTTGCTCAACCATCGATGCTTACAAAATCCAAAGACTGAGTCTATATACTCAGGAAAATTCACCTCACAGAGGTGTTCCCAGTCACCCAAGGCCTGGTGTCCCTTCAGTCAAACTCGTACATATATCTTTCTTTAAATGCCACCTTATTATGCATGGCTCCTGAAAGGGGGGTAGCTGAGCCATTAAGTGCTCAGCTAGCGTGCGTAGACTTCTCTATCGAGTTGAGGAGCTCGACATGGCTTCTTTGAGGAAATCAATACATGGGACCTCTGTGAGCAGGTGGCTTTCCAGACCCTCCATCCCTTACTTAATGAATGAAAGGAGGTCTCAACTACCTGCTCTTGCCATTATTTACTCCAGGCGAGAAACAATATGGAGATCGGATCCAATAGCGCCTGGAGATCGCGACGATCCCCTTTGTAACTGAACTCGGTGCCTTGGCCTTCTTTACACAGCTCTGCTCTTCCTCCAAGTGACCACGGACTGTGACCTCGTGCCTATTCCCAAGGCACTTTCGGCGTTCGTGACTACGAAGGGTCTGATCCTTGTTGATTGAAATCACGATGAACGATATGCCGAGACGACTTAATATGGCACCACACATCCCTCTAGATCTGACGACTCTTAACTCTCCTGACGATACCATGGGCCTGGGTCCAGGAGTCTCCCAACACCTTTCGCATCGGAATATAACAGAGCTACTCTTTGCATTTTGGAATCGCGAGGGGCGAAATGCCGAGATGGCTCAATTCGTTGCTAGGTGTCCCCTTTAGATGGACGGCTGAAAATGCTCGAGATGTTGTGGGCCCCAGTTTAGGTGCTTTTGACGCTGTCAGGGTTCAGGGTTTCATGATGTTCAAAGACATAAAACCTTCACCATACGAACTCCCGAATGTCGAAACGTTGACATGGCTATATCTTGCGCCACGTGTCCCTAGGATGAATGGACGAGGGGCATTCGATATTTGAAAGGGAGCCGCCCTTGTTTACAGGCTCGCTTGTAGTGACTTGGTGCTAGGACTGTGGGCTCGGCTCCAAAGGTGCTATCGGCATTTCGTCGATTGGCGATTTCAACTGCAACGAATGGGAGGCTCTTTGATTCCTGAAACTCTGATCTCCAATACACCGACTGGAAGCCACCTGCCCCAATTGGATTGGACAACCCAAATTTGTCTCGAATCATTAGAGTTGTCTCTCGCATTAACCCTGGGGCAACTTGGTAGCCACGAAATCTTGACAACCTTGATCAGTTTATAGGTGGATCTCGGCGGCCGTCAACAAAACTTCGCCCATTCGCCCAAATTGTAACTGAAAAGGGGCTCCTCTATGCTGCACTTGGGCGCTTCTTGAGCAGTCTTGCAGACCTATGTACCTTCGTGCCCCGATACCAAAATTTTTGCTAACGTTAGGCTCCATGGGGGATAGAGTCATCCCTGTGATGCTCTAAGGACTCATTTGCAGTTCCAGTGCCTTGCTGTTGGGCTATGGAGTCGTTATTAGTCCAAAAAATAAAAAATGAAAACGAATAAAGAAACGAAAAGGCCAATATTTACAAATAAAGGAGCCATCTGAGACTCAAACAAAACATTTCTTCAGAAAATGGCCATTCATTGGGCTGCTGAAAACTTCTTCACCTTGCAAACCTTGCAACCTGTACGTGTTATTTGAGAAAGTCTCAGAGATTTTGAAGGGGCCGATCCACAGGGCTTCAAATTTGTTGTGTTTTCTCTTATCTTGCTTAGGAGCATCCCATTTCAGTACCAAGTCTCCTATCTGGAACTGCTCCCTCTTGGCCTTCTTATTGAAAACCTGCTTAATCTTTTGTTGATGGTCCTTAACTCTGTCCACTGTCTGCTCCCTGGCCTGCTGAACCTCCATTAGCTGATGAATCCTTCTGATCATGTCATTGGGCTCCTCCTGATGGTCCTAGACGAATTTTTCTACAGGAATGGCTAAATGAGAGGGGAAAACAACCTCCGCTCCATAGACTAATTGGAAAGGAGAGATGTCGATAGATCTCTTTGTGGTCACTCGGTCGGCCCATAGAGAAAATTTTAATCTGGAATGCCAGGCCTTCTTGTTGTCTTCCAACAGCCTTTTGATGATCCTTATCAGGATTTTGTTGGAGGATTCTGCTAAACCGTTGCCCTGTGGGTAATATGGGGTGGAGTGAATCAACTTGATTCTGAACTTCTCGCAGAACCTGGCCAACGGCTCAGACCCGAAAGCGGTTGCGTTATCAGTGACAATTTTACTTGGGTAGTTGAATCTCATGATGAGGTCCTCCAGGAATCCAATGATTACCTTGTGGGAAGCACTCCTGGTAGGGATAGCCTCAATCCACTTGGTGAAGAAATCTGTAGCAGTCAGGATCCACCTGTGTTTCCCACTGGAAGCAGGGTGAATTTCTCCCATGAAATCTAGGATCCACTGTTGGAAAGGTCCCGAAACCACCACCGGATTTAACGACAGAGACTTGAGTTGCTGCTTTCCTGCAAATTTTTGACATTTGACGCAGGCTCTGACCTTTTTGCAGACGTCAGTGAACAAGGTAGGCCAGTAGTATCCAGCCCTAAGGATTTTGTGGGTTGTGGCTTTCTAGAAATGGTGCCCTCCACACCGGCCGCTGTGAAATTCAGCCATGACCATTTCGGCCTCTTGTGGACTTATGCATTTTAAAAGCACCCCCAGGGGGTCTTTCCAATATAAAATTTGGTCGATAAGGCAGTATCTGACTTCCTTGAGCTTCAAAGCTCTTTCTTTGTTTCTTTGCAGACCGTTTGGGGGCCGCAGTTCTTGCAGAAAGTATATGAAATCCTTATACCAAGGACATCGAGCTAATGGGGGCTCTCTTTGAGGGTCTATTTCAGACAGACGACTTTGTGGAATTCCCGAGCATTCGTTTATGAAACTTATTCCCAGAGCTTGGCAGTTTTCTTCAGCCAATAGCTTGGCTAAACCTTGACCTTTGATCAATTTGGTGGGCCTTATTTCCAGGTCGAATTCCAGAATTTTGGCTATCCATTTACTCCTTCTCCCATTTATGTCAGGCTGAATAAGAATGTCTTTAATAGCAGCCGAGGGGACATAGGCGATGATTTTTTACTGCGGGACGTAGGTTCTAAAAGCTTTGAGAGCTTTTACTAGAGCATAAGCCTGCTTCTCCATAGTGTCATACCTGACTTCGACATCCCTCAATGCTCGGCTGAAATAAGAAATAGGCTACTCTAGCCCAATGTCATTTGTCTGTAATAGAACAACAGGCACTGTGTCAGGTGAGGCAAAGGAGAAAATAAGGAAATCCTTCGAGTAGTCGGGACTGATAAGCACAAGAGATTTAGTTAGGGCTTTCTTGATTTGCTCAAAGGAATGTCGCGATTGAGGGGTCCACCTTACTTCACTTCCTTTCTTCAACATGGTTGTTATAAGCTTTACCTCCTTAGCAAAGTTAGACACAAACCTCCTTAGAAAATTAATTTTACCGAGGAAAGATTGGACCTCCTTCTTGGACCTTGGGATCGATAAGGCTTGTATCACCTCAATTTTGTTGGGGTCAATTCTAACTCCTTCCACTGATACTATGTGGCCTAGTAATTTTCCCTCCTGCATGGCGAATAGAGATTTCTTGGGGTTTAATGAGATGCCAAAATTTCTACATTTCAAGAAAACCTTCCTGAGATGGCGACGGTGTTCTTTATCAGATTTTGAAAACACTGTGATGTCATCCAGATAAATGACCAAAAATTTATCCTTTTCCCCAACAAACGCTATGTCCACGGAACGCTGAAACGTTGCTCCTGCATTCATTAACCCAAACGACATCTTGGCATACATGAATGTGCCCCATGGAGTGGTAAATGTCATCTTTTATCTGTCCTCAGGCAGAACAGAGACTTGATTGTAGCCAGAGAAACCAATAATCATGGACATCCTGGAAGCCCCTGTTACCCTCTGCAGTATATGTTCCATCTTTGGTAAGGGGTAGTTATCTTTTCGTGAGCTCCTGTTCAGGTTTCTGAAGTATACACAGAGCCGGATCTCTCCACTCTTTTTCCTTACTGGCACCAAGTTGGCCACCCACTCTAAATATCTCAGCGGTATAATGATTTGATCTTGAAGCAACTTCTTCACTTCCCTCTCCATGATAGGCAGCAGCATAAGATTGATCTGTCTCAGCTTCTGCCTAAACGGATTTGCATCTTCTTTTAATGGGATTTTATGCTCGATGACAGAAATGTCATATGTTTTGAGGTCTTCGTATGTCCAGGCGAAAACATCCACAAATTCCCTCAAAAGTCCAATGTATTCAGACCTCTGCTCCTTTGTCAGACTTCTTGACAATTTGACATACCTGGGCTCACTCTTGGCCCCAATGTTGCACTGAATAGTACCAGCGTCCTCCTCCGATACTTCTCCTTTTAAGGACACATCATTTCTATCAAAAATCCTTTCCAAAGGAACCAGTCCTCTGGGAATATGGTTGTTGGGCAGCTGTACAATGTCACGCTCTGCAATCTTATTCAGAAAATTACCCCTATCGAGCTCTTCCTCTGAGACGGTGTCTTGGTCGATGTGCATTTCTGAAAATTCCTCGACAGTCTCCAAGAACCTCTTGACCTCGAGATCATCCTTGAATACCTTCCAATGTTTGACGTTGTTAGGTATGGAGGGCCTGTATTTTACCTCTACATCATATCTGAGTTTGGGCGGCAAGGGTACTTTGAAATTGCTAGTCGATGTAGCCAAGGAATCTGCCAAGGTGTTCTCCTCTCTTGGGATGAAAGAAATATTAAATGCCGAGAAGAAACTGTCAATAAGGTCCCAAACCTCATTCTTGTAACTTCTGAGTCGAGGATGCTTAGCCTGATAAGCGTTCTTGCTCTGTTGAACCACCAACTATGCATCTCCAAAAACTGCTACTTCCTGAATTCCCATTTCCTTTGCGGCTCTTAATCCCAAGACGAGAGCTTCATACTCTGCCACATTGTTGGTAGCTTCAAATTCTAATTTGTATGATAGAGATATGGTTTCCTGAGTGGGTGACGCGAAAACCATCCCAGCTCCAGCGCCTTCCTTAGAAGAGGCTCCATCAAAGAACATTTTCCAGACGGGGGTGGTAGGGGGAGGAAATTCAGGGGAAATGGTGGGTTTCTTTTTGAGTTTAAGAGGAGGTTCGGGAGCATTGGTGAGTTGTAGCACACTGGATCCTAAATCAGTGTCTAAGGAAAAAATGGGATGGTTGGTAGGGTTGGCCTCATTGCTGATTATATAGGCCAGTTGGGCTTTCCTGTATAGTCTTCTATGCTCTCCTCCAAACACTGGGATAGTAGCATATG
>CBVK0101964147.1:0-10818 GCA_900067695.1 Picea abies | reverse complement strand
CGACAGTCCAAACAACAATGAAGGAGTTTTCACACTTTCAGTTGTGAAAACTGAATCGAAATCAAATTGCAATTGTCACAAGAAATGAAACAAATGTCTAGTTGCAAAATGCGACGATGACTTGTCGATGCAAAATGCGACGATGACTTGTCGATTTAGAAGACAATTGGGTGTAGGCATATTTTTAAGGCAATTAAAAAAAATTTGAATTGGCTGCCAACAGTTTCCTAACTTACTTGTGAAGTTTAGCAGTTGTTGGCAGTTCTGGTAGTCAAAATTTCCACTTCATTTATGACCATATGAAGAGGAATATTGAAAATATAAAACATGGGTTTTGTGCAGAATAGGGCCATTTAAGTGACTCACTTGGAAAATCCATAAAACGTTCAAAACAACGGGCCTACGGTTGATATTTCCAAAACTGTTCATTATGGCAATTTCCAACAACTAAGTGGTTCAACCAAGTTACAACACATATCCACAAATTTGGGCACATGGATCTCATGGATCATGATGTTATTATCCTCTTCCAACAACCTAATTAGACTAAATCCAAGGTTTGATGGTCAAGAAATACACATATTTTGGATCTAAGATTTGTTGGTTGCAAATCCACTTATTTATAATCCAATCTTATCTTGATGTAACCTCGTTCCTTTTATGAATATTGGGATATTTGTATAAATATGAGAGGATATCATTCAGGTGGATAGTTAGAGATAGAGGAGATAAATGTGTTACATATTGGGGATTTGATTCAATATCATTGTAATCATTGTAATCCTTTGATGTTGGAATAAAGAGTTTTTTGTTGCAGATCAAGTGTTCTTTGTTGTAGTCTTTCTTGGCATTATATGCCAAGATAGGCAGGGCCCATGTGGGGGGGGGGGCAATCAGTATCAACACTTTTTACCACTTTCAACCACAATATATAAACTTCAAATTCATCTGTAGTATATCATTTATGATTGCATTCAATATATCATGATTATATAACCATAAGAAGTACAATTAAAAAATATCATATTAGATACAAAGTACACCAAAATTTACGTGGAAACCCAATTGGGAGAAAACCACAGAATACTTTCTTTTATATATCAATAATACGTTCATAGGAAGCACCAACTTCCAAAATATCTAGCACCAACTGGAAGGAGGCACCAACCCCCTGATTTATGGGCACCAACCTAAAAGAAGCTACATCTCCCTGAATTCTCCAGCTGCAACTGGAGGGAGGCTATGACCCCGTGATTTACAATCACCAACCTAAAGGAATCTCCAACTCTCTATGTTCTTCGGAACAAACTGGAAGGAGGCTATGATCCCCTGATTTATAGACACCAACCTGAAGGAAGCTACGACTCCTTGAATTATCTGGCACCAATCGAAAGGAGGCTACAACCCCCTTTCCTTATCTCATCATGTTGTGATGAAATATAAGTGTGGACTCAATGTCACTATCGTTGATCAAACTGTAACTACCACTGTCACTATCATTGTCACATCAACCAACTTGTCACAGTCATTTTCACATCAACCTATGACTACCACTGTCACATCAACCTGTGACTATTGTTGTCACATCAACCTGTCACTAATGATCAACCAATCATCCAACCTGTCACTATCATTGATATACCATCATCAGCCAACTATAACAAGATCCACTCACATGGATACCAAATCCATCACCATACCATGTACATTAACCTATACCATACCATGTACATCAACCTATACCATATCATGCATCAACCATGTACCAAAACCTATACCATATCACATACCAAGATCACCAAGAAGTGCCTCTAAAAATGTACCATATCATCATCAAGATATGTGCCTCAACCATGTGCCAAAATAAGTATCAAAGCATGAACCATAACATCATGAAGATGTGTCTCAACATGTACTATCATCACTAAGCATGTACCATAACATCATCAAGATGTGCATCAAGCATATACCATATCACTCATGATATGTCTCAATCATGCCATACACCATGTACCATAAGATATCATCAATGATGTGCCTCAAATAAGTACCATAAGATGTGCCTCAAGCATTTGATAACATCACCATGACATATACCAAACCATATACCAAGATAGCCAAGATATACTTCTAACAATGTATCATATCATCACAAAGGTGTATCATATCATATACCATCATCATCAAGAATGTCTCAAGCATGTACCATAAAATTAACCCTCAATAACACATTTAAAGAATACATTTGATCCTATAGTAGACCTGATATACAAAATTACATACCCGTAGCTCTTCCTCAACTTCAACAACAAGAGAAAATCATCTTCATCAAACTTTACCTCAGTCTCACGGGACTAGTTTTGGATTAGTCACAAACCCTACATATCAACAAACATAACTCTGTACCTATAAATAACAAAGGTCTTAAATTCTAACCATGGATAGTCTGAGATATTTCTTCCATCTTGTCAAAATTCAAAGGTCTGAAACTTCTCAAAACAAAAGTTATAGCGAAAATGGAAAACCTTCCTGAATTTTATCATATTCTGGAGAGAGAACTTGTACAACATTCCCCACACTCAATATTTGATATTATGATTCTAAAACTCACGTAAAATATATTAAATACTTTTATATTTCCACTGCAATTTGTCTCACATAATTTGGATCCTTTATGAGGAATTTATGACTGTTTTACCAGGAACACATGTTTGAGACTAGTTTAAGGACTAGAAAAAAACCCTATCTTCAACAGAGCACATATCCAAAATTACAACAACCCATAAGCAGAAATGTTTACTTCATGTACCTTGACATGTCTTCTAAGCATATTCCAATTTTCACTATCTGATTCATTCTATAAAAAAATTTATAATGAAAATGGTAAGATGACCTTTAAATAACATACCTTACAACACATCATCATAAGACTTCGTCCTCCCTTGGAATTTTTCCCTTCTTCACTTCATATTCCCTCTAAAATTCGCCTCATATCTCCTTTGTTACCTCAGATAAGAATCACTTGTTCACTTAGATAGATATTCTATGAACTTGTGTGTGTACAAATGAGATAATCTTTGAGGTGTATTTATACATTTTCAAGTAACCTCTTTCCTTAACTTTAGGGATTCTTGAACTTTCTTGTTACAACTACTTTACCCTTTCATTAATGACTTGTAACCATTTAGGGGTTTCTTAACTAATATTTGGGGCTTCCAACTTCATGACCTCATGACAAGTGGGCCAAAGTAGCTCCCAACATGACAAATTTCAAGTTGGAGACATGCATACATATTGTTGGGACTTAGTTCATTTCCTATCATCTTTTCCATCATTCATCCATCATTATGACCATCATTCCTACTATCCAGTAAATCATCCATGAGTATTCACACACCATTGAGCTATCTTTCATATCTTGATGACAGTACCTGAACCTGGATCCATAGCCATTTTTTGTTGGTGTATCTGGTTAGCTTGGGAGCTGGACTGAAGAAGCGGGTTGTCATGCCTGTGAGAAATTCTCTAGGCGAGAGAATTGTTGGGGATTGATTCCTAAAGGTGTTGAACTACAGTTGCAGGGCTCTGAGACTTCCTGTTCGACCTGTTGTTGAATCCATGAAGGGAAGTGGGGCAGTCGAGGGACTGTTGAGCAGAGAAGGGGCACACTTCCTGGGGTGGGACAGGCATGTGGGGAATGAGGCACTGTAGGTTGTCGGTTGAGTGAGCACCTAAGACTGAGTCTTTTCTATTGTCTATGAGCCTTTAGCCTGGTTAGGAATCCCTTTACCTGGGTGGAGTTTAGTCCTAAATCGGGGGTGACTCACTCTTGAGAGTGATGAATAATGTGGTCTAAGGCTGGGAGGTCCGTGGACAGTCTACACACGGTTGGTGATATTCTCACAAAGATAAGTGTCAATTGTGTGATAAATTTACATGTTGCATTGTTATTTATGTGTTTAATTTTATGGGTTTATCCTATGCGTGATTATAATTGTCTGTATGTTTATGGGTATTTCCTGTATATGTTGCATGTCTATGTTTACTGTTATTTCAGTGTGAATCCATGCATTTACATAACATATTTGTCTGTTTACATTTTACATGTAAAGCTTCCACAAGTGTTCTGTGTGCATATGTTTTAATTGCATGCAGTCCAAAAAATTTATGTGGCATAGCTCAGTTGGTTGCTGGGTGTGTTACAATATGTTTCGGAGAGAGAACAAGAGAGTTCTCTCATGTAGCATGGCACGGACATGGGTGGTTGGGGATGTTACAATTTGGTATCAGAGCTTCAGTTTTCAACACTGAGCCTGAATGGGCCAAACAAGTTGAGTTGAGGCGAAATTATACAAAGGATTTATTTCGAAATGGACAAATTTCAAGTCACAGAGCGTCCATGGTAAATTTAGAAACAATGACGCAGAATTGGGAAAAGCCCCAATTTTTGTTGTTAAATTCATGAGAAAATGGAGAGATTCGGCCAAGTGGTGAGATATTATTATTTTAATATCTGTTCTAGCAAATTTGAACCTGAAATTGGTCGAATTTGAAGTTACAGTGAAGCCATGACAGTTGGAGTGAGATTAGTAAATAAAATTATCAATTCGTGAATGATTTTTGGGTAAATTCATTCTAGAAATGTCAACCCACAACGATCTTTTGTTACAGAGGTTGAACTATTGTTATTGGGTTGAAATTGAATGAATTTCATAGTTGTAGAATGTCTATGGTAACTAGGAAAAAGTTAGGAAAAGGCCCCAATTTCTGCAGCGGAATTCACGAGGAATTGTTGCGCATAAAAATGAATGTGCGTAGGAGGGCACACTAAAATGCATGTTGCATGGTAAAAAAACCTTGTGATATGTGAAAATTGGTCACTGCGCGAAAAAATGTTGGCATGTTGGTGCACGCGCTAAATTTTGGCACCACGCAGAAAAATGTTAGTGTGCGGGTGTACGCACTAAATTTTGGTGTCGCGCAGAAAAATGTTGGTGTGCGCGCTAAATTTTTAATTGCGCTGTGTGCACACACATAATAATGGCGCATGTGGTATGCGCAGTATTGACAAAGCATAAAGGAGTTTGGTTTGTGTGCGCACAATGCGGGTATATGTTGTCGCACGACAATTTAGTTAACGGTGTGAGTAGAGTATTGGTGCGCGGTGGGGTGTACTAAACTTTGGCATGGTGCAACGTGTCAAGTGAAATGCACGCAGAATATCAATGTGTGGTACAAAAACTGGTCTTGGTGGATATAAACGCGCGATACAAAAATTGTGCACAATGGATATCAACGTGCGGTACGAAAACTGTGTGTGGTGGATATTGGCGCGCGACACAATAGTAGTGCGCACAAGTTATTAGCATGATAGAGAAGTGATACACAGTGGTTTTAAGGTGTGCGAAGAACAATTTACCTTGTGTTGTTGTTTCACATGGTAAATATAGATTTATAGGTTGAAATTTGTGCGTGCGGAGTCGTTTGGAAGGTGAATAACAACAAAAAACTAATGATTTTTTGCGATGTTTTATATCATTTGAACGTCATCTTTTTGCAGTGCGTTTTTTAGGGCCTTAAGAGCGTTTCTGGCAATTCAAAAACCACGAGACAGAGGTCTAACAAAGGTACACTTAGTCTTTGCATCTCAAATGAAAGAGCTCAGATAGATCTTTCTAATGGTGTAAATTGTTCATCAAACAGAGCTTTTATGAGAAAGTTACAGCTTAAACAGTGAAGGGTAAATTTAAGACCCATCTAACTTCAAAGTGCCATAACTTTCTTGTCTAGAATCAGATTGAGGCGCAGGAGTAGTCAATGGAAATATATTGATTCATAGAAGACATTCCAAGAGTTGAATTAAATTTTTGGGCATGTTAAAAGCATTAAATATGGAAAATAAGGCACATGTAGCATCCCAAACCAAAAACACCAATTGTCTTAGAACTTCAACAGGATGTAACTAGCAGCCCATAACCTAGAATAAGGTGAATTTAGGAAAAAATGTCAATAATATGTTTATGCAGAAACCCAATTGAGCTCATACAAAAATTTCAATGGAGTAGGTGTGAAAATGCATAATTACAACGCAAAATTGTGCCAAGTGGAAGTGTGAACAGAAAAGTTAATGGGAAAATTTCAAATGACCATAACTTTCTGCTCCAGACTCGCAATTGAGCATGTGAGAAGGCATTGGAAAGGTCTTGAAAAATGGAATCTAAATATCCACCCAGAAAATTTATTTGGGCATTCAATTTTTCAAGAAATCAGAAGAAAGGATTCTGATATATTATTGAACCAAAATGGTTCATATTTTCATGAAATTGTTGAAACAGTTAGCCTGACAAAGTTTTGTTGGCTGCACATTTTGCAGAGTTAACAACAAAAAGATCAGATCAAGATAATATTAGAATCCAGAGGAACATAAGAGGAATAGGGGACTTATAGTCAACAAGATGAGAGTAGAGGGATGGGTGTTCATTTGGGCATTGAAGGAACAAACTCCAATGGACATGGAGAAGGAAGAGATGAAAACATGAATATGGAAGAGACCATTAAAAATTTGCAGAAGGATGTACAAAGCCATACAGATGATAATGAAAGGCTTATTCTATTGCTCCTTGTCTTTCATGTGCTTATTCTGTTATTAGGTAGCTTGAACAGAATAGAAACGAAATTGGATAAGGAGAGTGGCTCAAGAAAGTCAAGAAATCATAGGTCTCATGATGAGAAAAGAAAATCAATAAGTGTTAGCGGGCATCACCACCACTCCCCGAGGAACTCTAATAAGAGATCACACAGAAGCTCAAGTCCATCCTCTTTCAGAAAGCATGTGAGGTCTGGGGTGGATGAACTGTGAGGAGAAATGAACAAAATCAAACCTCCTACATTTGATGGTGAGCACAAAAAGGATGAAGATGCAGAAACATGGTTGTTGGGCATGCGAAAGTATTTTCAATTGCATAATTATTCTTCTCATGCAGAAGGTAGAATTTCCATCTATCAACTCAAGGGAAAGGCATCCATGTGGTGGGATCAGCTTGTGCACGTGTAGCACATTAAAGAGAAAAGTGTCACTTGGAGGGAATTCAAGAAGTATTTTGAGAAGAAATAATTGACCAAGAGATACTATGACAAGAAAATGAAAGAATTATTTGAACTCAAGCTTGGGAGTATGACAATAGATGAATATGAGAGAAGGTTTCTAGAACTTTTGAAGTATGTCTCTTTCATCAAGGATGCAACAGTTAAGATTCAAAAGTATTTGAGTGGATTTCCATCATTCATTAGTGACAAAATACAGTATGATGATCCCAAGACATTGGAAGAGACCATAAGGCGAGCTAAATGCCTATATGATCAACAGAAAGTAAGGCCAACTTTACAAAAATATTGGTAAGACAAAAAGAAATTCAATATGTATTAGAGGAAGAAGGGATCTAAGCCACCATTCTTCAGAAATAATCCACAGGGATAGCAAGCTCCTAGAGATCCCAGAGCGATTGAAACAGGGGGTCAAAGGCCAAGGTAGCTACCTATTCAATGTTGGGTTTGTAAAGGAGATCACATGTACAGAGATTGTCCTCAAAGAGGTAAAAAGGGAGAAATTTTCACAATGTATAGTAAGCTGAAACACTTGAAGACATGGGAAGAAATGTACCAAGGATCTATGTAGCCCTGGACAACAAGCAAGCAAAATATCAATCACATATGATTGAGGTGGAAGGTATGATCAACAACCAAACCATTTCTATTTTAATTGATTCAGGAGCTAGTCATAGTTATATAGATCCTAAGATGGTGGAAAGTTTACATTTGCCAAGAAGCAAGCATGGAAAATCTTGGTTGGTGCAGCTGGCTACCGGAGCCAAAAGAAAATTCAATGAGATAGTTAAGTCATGTCTTATGGACATGAATGGATTGAACACCAAGGCATATTTGAACATCTTACCTTTAGGTTCCTATGACTGTCTAATTGGGATAGATTGGTCGGACAAACATCATGATCTCCTAGTCTATAATAACAAAGCATTTACTTGCTTGGATGAGGAAGGGAAACTAAGGAGAGTGCAGGGAATTCCCAGTGTAGTAACCATCAGAGAAATTTTAGCATTGCAGCTGAAAAAATGTTATAGGAAAGGGTGTCAAATATTTGCAGCACATATGGAAGAGACACCTAGAGATAAGGTGCCAAATTTGAAAGATCATGCAATCTCAGAGGAATTTGAAGATGTTTTCAAGGAGGTACTAGGACTACCCCCAAAGAGAGATATTGAGTTCTCTATAAATTTAATGCCTAGAGCAACTCCAGTGTCAAAGACTCCTTACAGAATGAGTACACCAAAGCTAAAGGAGTTGCAAACGCAACTTGAAGAGATTCCGAGGAAGGGGTATATACGCCCAAGTGTGTCACCTTGGGGTGCCCCGGTCTTGTTCATGAAGAAGAAATATGGAAACTTAAGATTGTGCATTGATTTCAGACAGTTGAATAAAGTGATTGTTAAGAACAAGTATCTTTTGCCAAGGATTGATGATCTTTTTGATCAATTGAAGGATGCAAAGATATTTTCAAAGATAGATCTCAGGTCAAGATACCATCAGGTAAGGATTAAGGAGGAATATATAAACAAGACCGCCTTCAGAACAAGGTATGGTCATTATGAGTTCACAGTGGTGCAATTTGGGTTGTCAAATGCACCAGCTGTTTTCATGTGCTTAATTAATGGTGTTTTCCGAGAAAATTTAGACAATTTTTCCATTGTCTTTTTAGATGACATTCTTATATATTCCAAGTCAAAGGAAGAGCATGCGAATCATTTGAGAATGGTGTTGCAAGTATTAAGGGAGCATCAGTTGTACGGAAAATTGATCAAGTGCTCATTTTATCAGAAGCAAATTCATTATTTGGGGAATATCATTTAAAAAGATGGGATAGCAGTGGATCCTGAGAAGATAGAAGCCATTAGAGAATGGTCAATGCCAAATAATGTGACAAAGGTGAGATCATTCATGGGTCTTGCAGGATACTATAGGATATTTATTGAAGGATTTTCAAAGATTTCACACCCAATCACTTCCTTGCAAAGAAAGGGTGTGAAGTTTCAGTGGACATTGGATTGTGAAAAGAGTTTCCAACACTTGAAACAATTACTAACAAGTGATCCAATACTAAGGATTGAAGACCCAAATGAATACTTCATTGTATGCACAGATGCATGTAAAGAGGGAATTGGTACAGTCCTCAGTTAAAATGGTTTTGTTATATGTTATGAATCAAGGAAGTTAAAGGATCATGAAAGACACTATGCCACTCATGATTTGGAGTTGGAAGCCATAGTGCATGCCTTGAGGAAATGGATACACTACCTCATGGGGAAAAGGTTTGAGCTAAGAACAGACCATAATGGTCTGAAATATTTATTTGATCAACCAACTCTAAATTCTAGGAAAACCAGATGGTTAGAATTTCTAAGTGAATATGACTTTGATATAAATAATATCAAAGGGAAAGAGAACAAAGTGGCTGATGCACTCAGCAAAAGAGTGCATGAAATGCATGCTATATCCATTAGCATGTACCAATCAGATTTGAAAGACAAAATTACAGAGGCTGCCAAATTAGATTTGCATTACAAAGAATTAGTGGCAAAATTACAACAAGGTAATTTACAGTAGAAAATTGAAGATTACAAGCTAGATAATGATGAAATTCTCATGTACAGGGGAAGAATTTATGTACCAAATTCTAATGAATTGAAAAATATGATATTGAGAGAAATGCATAATTTGCCTTATGCCGGGCACCTAGGATATCAGAAAACTATTGCAGCTGTCAAAAGCCAATATTATTGGCTAGGCATGAAGAAAGAGGTTGTTGATTTTATTGCCAGATGTTTGGAATGTCAAAAAGCAAAGGCTGAGCATATACACCCAGCTGGTTTGCTACAGCCATTACCCATTCCTGAGTGGAATTGGGAAGTTGTAACAATGGATTTCATCACCAAACTACCTAGAACAAATAAGCAACATGATTCTATCATGGTAGTGGTGGATAAGCTTACTAAAGCTGCCCATTTTGTTCCAATTAAGCTCACTCACAAGGAAAACAACATTGTTGATGTTTATGTGAAGGAAATTTCCAGATTACATGGAATACCAAAGAAAATTGTGTCTGACGTAGATCCAAAATTTACCTCAAAATTTTGGAAAGGCTTATTTAATGTATTTGGAACAAATTGAATTTTAGCACGGCTTATCATCCAGAATCAGATGGATAAACAGAGAGGGTGAATCACATGATTGAAGATATGTTGAGGATGTATGTGATGGATAAACCATCAAAATGGGAAGACTACCTACACTTGGTATAGTTTTCTTATAACAATGGGTACCAAGCATCTCTAAAGATGAGCCCATTTGAGGCACTTTATGGAAAAAAATGCAACACACCAGTAAGTTGGGATAACCTAGCATACAGAGCAGTGGTTGGGCCAGATTTTCTCAAGGAAATGGAGGAGCAAATGATTAAAATAAAACAAAATTTAAATCCTGCCCAAGACAGGCAAAAAATTTATGTTGATAAGGGAAGAACTCACAGGGAATTTAAAGTGGGTGACCATGTGTTCTTGAAAGTGAAAGCCAACAGAAGTTTCGTGAAGTTGGGAAACTGTTCAAAGTTGGCAGCTTGTTATTGTGGGCCATTTGAAGACCTAGAGAGGATTGGTCTGGTTGCTTATATGATTGCATTGCCTACATCTATGTATGTTCATAATGTATTCCATGTGTCATTGCTAAAGAAATATATACCTGATGCTAATC
>CBVK0101964140.1:0-24198 GCA_900067695.1 Picea abies | reverse complement strand
GATTTCAACCATTGGGTCCCATGAATGTTGCATTACCCTTTGCAGCCACCCAGGAAGACTCGTCGCATGATTCAACTGGAGATAACAAAGACACCTAGTTCATTGAGCATACCCAACACGTCCTCTAATAGGTTTAGGATATTTTACATAAGTCCAATTCCAAGTACAAGAAGTGCCATGATCAACATCGGGTGCCACACCAGTTTCAGGTGGGAGACAAAGTTTGGTTTCACTTGCAGAAATAATTCCTTACAGGGCCTCATTGGAAGCTTCATCCACTATGTTATGGAACCTACACCATCACCAAGGTCGTGGGTGAAATTATTTTGAGCTCAACCTTCCCCCATTCCTTGGCTTGCACTCAATATTCAATGCAGACCTCCTTTGGTCTTTTTTTCCACCATTATTGGACACCTCAGAGATAGTATAACAATTGACACCAATAGAGATCAAGCCTGATTGCATGGAACATGAATCCATTGATCATATCATGGACACAAAATTTAAGGGCACTCCCCAATAGAGGATCCATCTTTATCGGGTTATCAAACTAGGGAAACTCCTACACCAAGGAAAGTGGCTCATCCAGAGCCAAATTCAGTAGAAATTTCCTCATCTGATGGGGGAACTCAACGCAATGAATACCATTTCTTCCTAAGGGGGGAGTATCTATCCAGGAGGATCTCAGTGGCCACCCACCGTTTTCTACTGGCTTAAAACATTTCTTTGGCAACCTACTATTTTTAGCAGTTTTTCGGTTTTTGAACTTCCAGGGCCATTTTGAGGGCCGAAAGTTTCTTTTTCATGTTCAGGCACCTCAAAGATAGATGAAGGATCATATTGAGCCCCCTAAATAAATTTCCTCGTCAATACATTTCCAACAAGCTATTGTGTGGCCTAAATGGAGATCATATGCAAAAGTTACAACCCCTGGAAGTCGATGTACTAACTTACCCCAATAGGGCCCACATGACTTTTGGCACTTCATCTCCTAGGGTTAGGTTTTTGGATGTCTATGTTTTTGGATTTCATGTTTATTGTAAAAATTCCTTCAAAGCCTCATTGTACTTGTCTTCTTGAGAATGATCGTCATCATCACATCTCCTCTCAAAGATAAGATGTCACCATTCTAATAAGCTTGTTTCAGTCTACATTTTACAGTTTCAACATATTTCTTATTTAAAAGAAGTCCAATTTTATTGTATCTATGTTGTTATTCACTATGTCTCTATGTTAATATTATAAATCTGTGTTTTCATTTCGTTCTTCTCATAAATCCAGATCACTCACAGTCAAGAATTGGTTCCTATGTTCACTATCATTTATATTTTACAATCAAATGGTAGGGATTTAGATTGCAGGAAGTCACACTAGGTTCTTACTCACAAACACACTATGTTTTATCCAACTAAACTTTTGGAATAAAAAAGGAATCTTCCTATGTGTGAATAAAAGGTTAGTTGGTGATAAACTTGAAATTGTGAAATGAAGTGTGCAAATAGGAAAAACTACAGACTATGTTTATTCCTCAAGTACATTTCGTGAGACTATTAGTACAACCCAGTAGGTAAAAGAGAATTCCAATGTTTGGTTTCCTTTACATCATCATCCTAAATAGTAACTCACCATACATGAAGTAACAATTTCTGCAATATAGAATCATTCTTTTACAAGAAATTACTATAAATGAAAACAAGAACAAATATGAAATAAATTAATAGGAAGTACGTCTGACACTCACATTGCTTGAAAGTAGGAAAAACACATACTAGGGGACCATCCTAGATATGTTGATTAAACTCAAAACTTAAAAGAACTTCAACACATGAAAATGATTCAGAGCTTTCTTATATTGAATGCCAATTACAATTTATGTCCAGGTTCATAATCATACTCTCACTAACTCCCTATACTATGTTTCTGCTCTTTTATATTCTCTAAAAGAAAATTGAATACATTATCTTTTCAAAAATAAATTACAATAAATATGGCTCAAATATCCATTTTAGAATTAGGCATGGTTGTTCCTTGATATTTTGGATCGAGTCCTTGATTTTGTAATGAGATAATTTGTGTTCCATGATTCTGGAATCAAATCCCCAACTCTCTAAGGGGACTGCAGATTTCCTGTAATAACAAACTATGGATTTCATGTAATAACGAACTATGGATTTCCAATAATAACTACCCACGGATTTCCTGTAATAACGGCCTATATATTTCTTGTAATAACATCCTGGGGATTTCCTGTAATAGTTTTTTGTCGATTTTGAATATCATTTACTCTCGAATGCTAAATGGCTTGGGGATGAGAAGATAGATAAATCACCATATCCCGGTATTAGTGCAGTGTCTCCAAGTGGAAATTATCCCCTAGAGAAAGTGGAGCTATGTCAACCTATAATTCCTGTAATATCTCATGAAATAGAGTAAATTCCTGTAATAACTAGATTATTGGTAATTTTGCAAAGGAAAATAGATTTTAATGTTATTTACGAGAACAATAAAAGAGTTAATCTCAATTGAATACTTATTAACTTATTTACACTCGTTATGCCATAAGTTAGATGAAAGTAAACAAAAATAGTGGTTTTCATGGTCAAAATGGGGGAAAATGGAGCAGGAAAAGGAGTCAAATCTAACACCCAACAACTACCAAAAAACCAAATATTCCATTTGTGACACCATTCCTCAACCTTGTAGACACATATATTCATAAAGCACTATGAATGTACTAGAATACAACAAGGATGGAGAAAAATACCACACAAAACCATAAAACCCTCTCTAGGCATCATTTAATCCTCTTTGCTAACAAAATATGGGAGAAGGAGAATCTAAGAAGTGGCCATAATGGACTATCCGTTTTCCTATGCATAATTTTCCTCTTGAACGCCATTTCCATTGAGATACTAATGAAAGTTAATTATGAAAGAGGCATGAGAAATGGAACCCCTCTTTCTAACATTGATGAAGCCCTCCTTTAGCCTAGCCTTTAAATTATCTAGTCTATCTACTTCCCTATTATATGCTCCTAGGACACTGAAAAATGATATAAAAGAAAATTGTTGAGCCACTTCCAAAATTCGTTGAAATAATGTCTTTAATACACTAGACTAAGGAGAAAAAAGCTTGAGGATGGAGTTGCATACCACAATAATTTTCTTGATTTCACAATGCCTTGCTCTTTCCGACCCTTAATGCATATCCAATGTTTTTTCTTTGTTGTTTGTATGTTGTTTACAGATTTCCCTAATCTAAAATTTCTTCATTCACAATGACTTTCTCTTTCCAACCCTTAATACATATCCAATGTTTTTTCTTCTTTGTTTATAAATTTTCCTAGCCTGAAAGAGAAATCAATTTCAACATTTTATGTAGGATAAGAAAGTATCCCCACACTTCACTTGCTACCCCTAAAGTGTCCCCTTTTAACAAAAAATATTACAAAAGTAAATACCTAAGTATCCAATAAACTTATAACAATCTTGGATTATATATTTTCCTATTTACAAAATTAAATACTTAAATGTTCCAATGAACACCTAAGTTTTACAAAAGGATTACAAAATTAAGTATCTAATAAACTTATAACAACCTTGGACTATATATTTTCCCATTTACAAAATTAAATACGTAAGTGTTCCAATGAACACCTAAGTTTTTCAATGAATACCTAAGTTTTACAAAAGGATTACAAAATTAAATACCTAAGTGTCTAATAAACTTAGACCAACTTCGGATTATAGATTTTCCAATTTACAAAATTAAATACTTAACTGCTCCATCACCTAAAAACTTTGGATTAAGGATTAAATTTATGTGTTAAACAAAATAACATGATATTTGGATCACTAGTCTTATACATTTAGTGTTATACATTTACCAAAGAGGGCGGTGAAGTTGAAAATATCATTGAATCGCATTTTAGTTATTTTCATTTCATACTCAAATTTCCTAAAATATATATTAAAAAAAAGGCTATAGAATAATTTTCTATAGTCTCATTACCCTTTCTATTGGTGACACTTTCAATAATAAATTATTCTAGTCTTATTACTCTTTCTATTGGTGACACTTTCAATAATAAATTATTGACATTTTCAAATTAATAGTTTAGTCAACAATGTTTGTACCCATCCATTCATTTAAGTTAATTGGAAATTTAAAATAATTTCGGAAACTAAGAGCCTCGTGGGAAAATTTTCCAAAGCATTTGAATAATCCCCTTTTAAAATAAATCATAAATCACTTCTAAATATTAGCATATGTTTTAGAAATCTAATGTGGTATTTGATTAACATCAACAACAAATCTTTTTTATCATTTTTTGTATAAAGTGATAGAATAGACATATATGATAATTGAAGAGGTCTATACCAAGTCCCAAATAAGAACATAATTAGAACACTCTAGATAGGGAAGGATTTAATTTCAAAATATAATTAGAACACTCTTTTAAAAGCATAGGCTTAACAAATTTTCAATTAGTAAAATAGAAATATGTTTATATCCATATAACTTAAGAAGGCATTTTTAAAATATAAATAAATTTTCTTAAAATTTATTTAGAGATTAAATTCCTTCTTAAATTTGAGATCAAAGGTTTTTATTAATGAGAATTCCTATAAAAAAAAAAAAATGTATTTATATTATTTAGAATTTTTTTATAAAATAATAATAATAATACAAAATTTTAAAATTTATATTTAACAATAAATAAAAATAAATATAAGTATGATTAAAGTATGTCGAATCATTTTTTTTTAGGTCTTTGTTACCTTTATCATGGGAACTTTCTTACAAAGATATTGATTAATCAATAATACAAATTCATAAAGTTCACCTAGATGGAGTCACAATCGTTAGGGTGAGGGACACCCATGTGAGGCCCCATGCTACCAACATTCCAAATGTCCACGGGCCATTAATGTTGGAGAATGTGGAAGGTGTGGTACTCTTGGAGAACATGTCAACTATCCCCCTACATTTTTAAAGATGTGGTACTCTTATATGTTGGTTTAAAAGATGTAGTTGATGTTTTTGCAATGGACTTATGTTGGTCTAAAAGATGTAGTTGATGTTTTTGGAATGGACTGTCAAATAGGAGAATGTTAAACAACAAACCTCAAATCTTTTGTTCTTTTAGTTTTTAAATAAAATGGTTCTTGATAACCGTATTTCTCATTGAATACAACATTTTCCTGGAAATGGACCAAGCATCTTCTTAACAGTAAAAAGATAAAGAAAGGATTCAATATCAAAATAAATATATGCTCAGCTTCATTATAACATATCTCTGAAATACATGCAACCATATTTTTTCACAAGAAAAGAGTGAAATGGGGTTGATCACTTCAAATAACTTTAGGTTATTTTGCATTTAAAACTGGAAAGAATATGATTACCACACTCCAAAAATATCATACTCATAAATCTAAAAGTTTGAGAAACCATTAAAGTTATGCCCCGAAATAGTTCTCTACAGAGTTCAATACATAAAAGTTATGTCACATTATAAAGAGTTTTAGTAAACTGATTGACTAATGCTCAGAAATAAATCCTGCCAAATGCACGAACTAAACCTCCATGAATCTATCAGACAACAATGGTTTACATTATTAGTCAATATATGGTTGTAAAGCACTCCTATTGATATTTTAGGAAAAGGCCTAGAAGAATAAAAGAAAAAAACTCAAAAAATCATCCTTATGCTTAGTCTCAGACATGCAAACACAAATCCCTGAGAGAAATTAAGTAGCAGGAGAAGAAGAAAGAAAATGGTGATCTTTGTTTGCAGGGGAGAAATTTGGTTGCGTACTGAAGGTTGAAAAAATAGTATTTTCATAATTTGATCCTTTCTTTGATGGTTCTCTCTTCCTTTTAAATATGCTCCCAATGCTTCTTTGAAAAATGATTTTCCCTAGGAATTAGGGTTTCTATTATTTTAAAAGTTTCCCATGTGCTTCTAGTTTTTGGAAAAAAGATTAGACACTTTAAATCAATGCTTTATTAAATACTTATTAATGAATCGGGTCATTGAAATTCATGCCTCCAAATGGGACCCATGTAACACCCAAAGATCGAGGCCGAGTTGTAAATGTAAATATGTTTCGTAGGTTAGTGAGCCAAGTGATTATTAGGTAGTAGAGGATAGATGCTAAAGACTAGTGAGCCGATATTTGTATATGTATATGTAAACACTCATATCATTAATAAAATGCATTGTTTCGTGTAGACTGGCCATGATAAAAGAGTATGGGGACTAAACTCCACTAGGAAGGGAAAGGGGGGGGATAAGAACCTAGGAAATGGGGCTAAGATAGAGAGATTATCTCCAAGGGAATAATATAATATTATTCCTAAAGACTAAGGTTGGACATAACCTATGTTATCCTAAGTTCCTATGGGAAGGGAACGAATTACAAGTAGTGGAGCTCATGTAGCTTCATGAAGACAAGTATCCAATTTGGGACATGCATACAAAGAGTGTGGTCGTAGTGCAAGAGCCATGGATTCTACCATTCTCCATTATTTTCATTCACGCATTCAACCATGCTCTCCAGGATCTTCCATTCTCCATTCTTTCCATTCACGCATTCAACCATGCTCTCCAGGATCCACTCTCGCCATTAGTTTTACCGCTGGATCCTGCATGCACTTCTACATCCAGACCCCGTACCTTCCATTGATCAGCAGTAAACCATATCCTTGTTGGGATGGGCATCACACCTGTATCTTCTTGTCACTGGCAGTGCCTGTGCCTTACCTGAAGGCTATCGTTTCCATCACCTGTTCCTTACTTGAGAGCCATTGCTGCCATCACCTACACCGATACCTGGTTGACTTAAGAGCTGGATTGAAGATGCGGGTTGTCAGGCCCGTGAGAAACTCTCTCTAGGTGAGAGAATTGTTGGGAAAGTGATTTCCTAAGGGAGCCCAACTACAACTACAGTGCTCTAAGACTTCCTGACCAGCATGTTGCTGAAGCCCTGGAAGGGAAGTGGGGCAGTTGAAGGACTTTTGAGTAGAGAAGGGTCACATTTCCTAGGGTGGGACATGCATGTGGGGAATGAGAGACTGTAGGCTGGTAGTTTGAGTTGGCTCTTGGGACCAAATACTTCTTGTTGTCTGTATTGTCTCAACCTAGCCTAAGAATTCCTTTACTCGGGTGGATTTTAGTCCCAGCTCGGGGGTGACCCACTGTTGAGAGTTCTGAGCAGCATGGTCTAAGGCTGGGAGGACATAACCTATGTTATCCTAAGTTCCTGTGGGAAGGGAACGAATTACAAGTGGAGCTCATGAAACTTCATGAAGACAAGTGTCCAATTTGGAACATGCAAATATATTTTGGAAAACTCGTTTTCCTTTGGGGGGGGTATTTTCCATTCACTCACACATACATGCACTGATCCATCCCCTCTATGGTCGACCTCTACATCATCCACGCACCTCTGGAACTTGTCGGAACTTTGAGAGACCCTGTACTTACCTGTGATCAACAATAAATTGTATCCTTGCCGGGATGGGCAACGCACCTGTATCTTCCTGTCGTGGGAAACACCTATACATTACCTTGAATTTTGTTGCTTCCATCAACGTTCCTTGCCTCAACGTGGTTGCTTCGAATCACAGTTCCTTACCAAAATTCTATGGATTCCTTCATATGTACTTGTACTTGGTTGATTTAAAATTTGGATTGAAGAGGCAGGTTTTCAGGCCCGTGGATTGAAGAGGCGGGTTGGTGGTTGCTTCGAATCACAGTTCCTTACCAAAATTCTATGGATTCCTTCATATGTACTTGTACTTGGTTGATTTAAAATTTGGATTGAAGAGGCAGGTTTTCAGGCCCGTGGATTGAAGAGGCGGGTTGGCAGGCCCATGGATTGAATAAGAAGGTTGTCAAGCATGTGATAAAATCTCTCCAGGTGAGAGAGTTTGATGGGAAAGTAATTTCCCAAGGGATCCCAACTACATATGTAGTGCTCTGAGAATTCTTGTTCGAGAGAAGGAAAATCCTTCACAACCGTCATATTTGGGAAAGGAGAACAACAGTTAACCTTCAAGTCCTTCGGATTTTGTTTCTTCGAAATATTTTAAGATTTTGGAAAAAGGAGGAAAAATCCACAAAGATCCGAATTCCCAGAGTGGATCTACACCGTAGATCGCTTGGGAGAAGGCAGACTATTGGATTCCCCAAGAGGTTAGGAAGTTCGACACTCAGGGGAAATTTTTTTGTGGTTGCGTGGAAGGAAGAGTTCCCTGAAGTACCGAACTTTGGAACCAATCTGGACCATCCATTATCTGAGACATGTGTCCTCATATTAGCAAGTGTTCAAAATTTCAGTGTTTGATAGTTCGGGGGTTGTATGGTGATCAACACCAAAATCTTCTGAAGCCTCGAAGCATCAGAGTCTCAAAACTCTGGAGAAGCATTGTTCAGAGAGTTAGCCACTTCGACATTCGGGATAAATGTGGAGTTTTTTTGAGGAAATCTCCAAAGTTGCGAAGTCCCAGAGCCTCGAAGTTCTAAAGCTCTGGGGAACACCTGTTCATAAATTCAACGTTCGGGTGTTTTGACGTGCTTTGGTGTGGAAATTTTTGAAGTTTTGGAGCATTGGAGTGATGCAACATGATGACGTTACTAGGATTGACGTGGACCTGATCAATATCTCAGAAGTTCGAGGATCGAGAGTTTTAAAGTGTAAAGATGAGAAGTTATTTGAGGTCCCATATCCCCAAAGTCCCGAAGCTCCAGGAAACACTTTTTCAAAAGTTCAGCATTCTGGAGTTATTAATTATGTGGGTGTAAAATTTTTTGAATCCCGAAGTGTCGAAATCCTGAAATGTCAGAGTGACATGACATGTTGACGTCTCCTAAAGTGACGTAGACCTGTTTTGAAGTTCGACGTTTGGGGTTTCAAAGGGTGTTGTAGATGAAACTTCCAAATCCTAGAGCTCTGAAGTCACGAAGCACCATAGTGACGTGGCCTACTGACATCACCTAGGGTGACATGGAAACACTTGATGCTTTCCACATGGCATCGTGTTTCATGCTTTTCAAATACCTTTTATACCAATTGGAACTCAAGACATGTCACCTGTCAGATTGGGCCATGTGTCATCTCCATACTTCTGCCATGTATAACCCACTGGTGCGTGATTGTTGTTGAGACTCTGGATGTTTGGAGGTTAGGAATTCGGGAAAATTGGTGTATGTGGCTGCAGGAACCTTCGAAGCGTGAAACCCCAAAGAGCTTCTCTGGGTGTTCTCCAGTTCAGAGTTTGGAGGAAATAGAGTGCCAGAGTCAAGAAACGCCAAAGTGCCAGCTGAGAATTCAGAAATTTGGTGTTCAGAGAGAACAATGTGTGGAGTAGGAGGAACTTCTGAAGCTCGAAATTCCAAAGTCTTGAAGCTTCGAAGCACGAGTCCAGGAGTTCGCCAATTCTGTGTTCGGAAGAATTAAAGTGATATGATATGAGAACCCCTGAAGTGCAAATCTCCAAAGCAGCAGAGCCCCAAATCTCCAAAGATGTAACGTGCAAGAGTTCACCTCTTAATCCATGAGATAGTAAGAGCCTATGAAGCTTGAAGTTTCTGAGCCCTAAAGCAGAATTAGTATAACAATGAAGAATGCACACTTTCTCTACAAGATCGACACAAGAAACGTGGTTGGTATGTTGAAAGTGGTTTCTAAATTTGAGAGAGGACATAGATGGCTCAATATATTTTGGAAATGATAACTCAGCTAGAATCATTGGAAGGGGTACAGTCAAGATTGGAAGTAAAGACGCCAAGGTAGGAAATGTTCTACTAGTGGAAGATATGAAACATAATCTTATGAGTGTTAGTCAAATGTGTGATCAAGATCACAAACTTGTGTTTGATTCTTAGAAATGTGAAATAAGAAAAGAATATTCATATAGAGTGGTGGGAACAACTATGAGAATGTCAAGAAACATATACGTACTAAGTGAAATTGGAAAAGAAAAACGTATTTTAGGAAAGGAAGATGAAGTTTGGTTATGGAATAGAGGAATGGGTCATATAAATTTCGATAATATTGTCAAGGTCAATAGAAGGGAAGCAATCAGAGAAATTCTCGAGATCATGAAACCAACAAGAACATTATGCAAGCATTATCAACAAGGAAAGAAAACAAAGACCAATTTCAAATCAAAGGAATACTCCACAACAAAACCGTTGGAAATTGTGCATATTGATCTAGTTGGACCAACTAGAACAAAGGGTTTGAAAGGTGAGTAGTGTTTTATGTTATTAATTGATGATTATACAAGAATGACTGCATTTTCTTTTCTTAGGAAGAAGTCATAGGCATTTGATAATTTCAAAATATGAAAGGAATTAGTTAAAAATGAAACAAATCTAAAAATCAAATGTTTGAGATTAGATAATGGAGGAGAGTTTACTTCCAAGGAATTTATGAAATTCTGTAGTAAACATGGAATAAAGAGGCAATTATTCGTTTCCAGGACACCACAAAAAAATGGATTTGTCGAAAGGAAGAACATGACAGTACATGAAATGGATTGTACTATGCTAATGGATTCCAAGTTGATGGATATCTTTTGGGCACAAGGAATGCATACAACAATTCACATTCAAAATAGAGTATTCCTCAGAAACAATAGTGATAAACATCCTTATGAGATATGGAAAGGAATACCAACAAATGTGAAGCACTTCAGAGTTTTTGGAATCAAATGTTATATTAAAAGGGAAGATGGAAACATGGGAAATTTTGATTATCGTGTTGACAAAGGTATACTTTTTTTATCAGTCGAAAACATTTCTTAATTATATTTGGAATATAATATGTTCTCACATCCATTAAATCATCAATGGATCTGATTCAATTATATCAATCACCTATACTGATCGCAAGGCCAAATGATCAATGATCATATAGGAATGATGAGTATGGATACAATAGATGCCTTGAGTCAGTGGAAATGAGGAGTCATTTCAGAAATTTGTGAACTGTTGACAGGAAAAAGTAAAAAGTAATATGAGAAAATGTTGAGGGTTTCCTACAATACTGGTCCTCTAGTCTTAGAATATTTTTATAGCAAGTGTGGATCCCTCATGACCATCCAGCCAATGGTTAAAGGAGAGAACACTTGGATTTTTTAAAAAATCTGATTTAGATAGCAATTCCGCTTCCTTATTGAATTCCCAGAAGGAATGGGAGAAGGAGAGTTTCTTGAAATGTTGAAAAAGGGATTTGACTCTATCTTTCCAAGCCAGGAGGGTGATTGGATGCAGCTTACCCTGATTTTTCAACCAATCAATGATGACTTTAGAGTCACCAACCAAGTGTATATTTTCAACATTATGTCTAGAGGCCAAGTGTAGTGTAGCCCATACACCCAATAGTTATGCCTTTGTATTAGTGCCTCGGCCATAGAAAAGAGTCCATCTGATGCTGGAGTTGGTGCTGATTTTAATCACTCCACCTCCGTTGCTGATAGCTCCACTTTGTTGAGAAGCTCCATCAAACCAACCCATTGGAGTATCCTTAGGAATAAGTGGACTGTTGAAGGTATTTTTTTTTACTATACCTGAATGGATGTCTTTCCATTTTTGATACAGTCCTAGAGATTTATAAGCAACCACATTTATTGAAGGTTGTTTATCATCAAAGATATTTGCATTTCTGGCCTTCCAAATAAACTAGTTGACAAATGGAGGAAGGATTTTGTGAATGTGTTCGTTTGAGGTCCAATGATCAAAACATGAAGTGATAGAGGTCCTTGTCCAGCTTATATTAGAAATGTTTTCCAGCTTGAGCCTGTCCCAGACATGGTGAGTAAAACTGCACTGAGAAAATAAGTGGATAGTTGTCTCTTCATCCCTATAGCAAAGAAGGAAAATATTGGGGCCTGTCCAAGATTTATTTTTTTAAATATCCCAGGTGGGGATTTTAGTTTCAATTGTGAGCCAAGTGAACAACTTTATATTAAGTGGGATATTCCAAAACCAGAGGTGTCTGGGCCATCCAATTATATTTTTGAGCCTAGCCGTGTCAACAATTGGTGTGTAAAGATGTTTTACTGAGAGAATACCGAAGTTATCCCCTCCAACCCACATCAAGTGATCTACCTCATCCTACAGAATGATGGTCGTGCAATTTAGCTCCTGTGTGTAATGGTGCCACTCTTCAATAAACTCTGGTGGGAGATCGAGCTCAGAACCCGTCTTCCAAACATCTACCGATGTACTTGTGGTGTTGTGCCTACGGGATTGAAAGAGGAATACCGTGTATTTATTATTTAAAAGAGTTATTAGTCCGGTCGATATACTTGTTGGGTACTCAAGCATAAGGAAGCATACAAATGCTTCAACCTAAGACTAAAAAAATTAGTGGAAAGAATTAGTGTGACAATTGATGAGACAGGTGGACAAAGGATAAAATAAGAAGACAAGGATTATTTGGAACAGGTTCAGGAAGACGAAGTAGCAGAAGAGAAAGATGAGGAAGAGAAGTCAGAAGAAGCAGAGCAAGAACAACAAGGTCTTTAGGTATCTCCATAGAAACCTATAAGATGAGTACATAAGAACCATCCAACATATCAAATAATTGGAAATAAAGATGCAGGAGTTGAAACTATAAGAATAATTAGTTCACCAGAACAACAACACCTAGGACTATTGTCGAAATTTGAGCCAATAGTCCTAGGTGTTATAGCCCATAGGTGGACAGGTTACCAGTGTTATATCCCTATATTTCATAGTATCACTTGGTGATTGAAATTTCTTCCTCCAGTTATTGTATATTGTAAATAATATTTCATTCTGCAAATGATTTCCAAAAGAAAAAGAAAAAGACAAAAATATTAAAAATTGAAAAGAGGGTAGATAGAAAAGAAAAGAAATAAAAGAAAAGAAAAGAAAATAAAAAGAAAATAAAAGAAAAAAGAGAAAAAACAAGAAAACCCCATCAAAATAAAATAAGTATGAATCATACAGTCTAATCATGATCAAACATTTTAAATTTGATGTTGATAGGTTAGAGAATAAATTTGGCCAAACTGTCTAATCTTGACCAAAGTAGGTAGGTTAGAGGAATAATTAATCCAATAGTCTAAGATGGATTAATGTGTTAGATGCCTAGGTTAGAAGATAGGTCATGTGATTTTTTATCTCAAAGAAAATTGAAAAGGATTTTCATTTTACAATACACCCTAAGTTGATTAAATTTGGTTATTTTAGCATAGGAAAATAAAATTACAATGTGAAGGTTTCAAAAATCAATCTTTGTGCTTTATAGAGCATGTTTTATCCTAAGTTTGGAAGTGGACAAGAATTTTGGTCATAGAGTGCTTAATGGCCCTTTAAATTTTGTAAAAATACAAGGGGAGTTGTTGGGGCCCAACACCATCCAAAACCCATGAAATACCCCAAATACTTATAGGATTTATGAATAATGTCACCTCATCCTCATGCAAAATCCCATTTTCATAATTTTCAATTATTGATCACCTATGTGGCACCCTCACTCTTTCCATTTATTTGTAAATAAGGAATTTATTTCCCCCTTAGTGTCACCTCCTTAGGTCTTTCTTCAATAATTTATTTTTTTTCTAAAGTAAGTTTACTAATTTGAATTAAATAATATTATTTGATGATTAAATAGTATTATTTGAGAGATAATTTGTCATGTGAACTAATATATCCATGAATTTATTTAGGTTATGCATTGGTCCCACCCTTGTACTGATGAAGGTGATAATTGCTTTAAGGAATAAGAAATATATGTCCTTACTATGCCTCCCCTCCACCCAAAATATCATACGTGTGAGGAATTCTACCTTACATGGTGAATAATCCTCATGGTAGACATGTTACCTATATATGACTCCTTGGATCATACATATCCTAGAAGAGAATCCACGTCCCTTCCTCAAAATTGAGTAGACAACCTAATCAACTTTGCTCAATTTGACACAATGAAAAAAATGCATCTTGTAATCTCCAACACCCATATGTTGGAGAGCTAGAAATACTTATTCTTGCATCATGCACATGCATGGAAACACACATATAAAGTAGATAAATAATATATATATATATATATATCGCAATACCTGGCATAGATATTACTGTCAAATCCCCAACCTAGAGTTATGATGCAACCCCCCTCCCCTCCTGGGGGTTCTGCGACCTCCTGGTCTAGGATCTTTCAATATGTTGAGTTGGATCGACTCTTCGGGCCTTGCTAGACCCCAATTAACTTACATAGGTCCCCTTTTAGCTTTAGATGTAGGTCATATGATACCTGCGACCTCTTTCTACACATTTCTAAAATGTTGAGTTTCAGGCGCTAGTTCCTTTTTCATTATCCCCTTCCTGCATATGACCCTGGGATATTATGTCTCATAAATATGTGATTGTGGGTGCGACCAAGAGTGGTTTGAGAACAACTCGCTTTTCTCCCCACAATTAACCTCCAATCGCCACGCATCCCTTTTCCAATACCGTGGTTTCAATTGCAGCCCGCTCTAAGAATTTTAAAGTCCAAGCATGTTCTGACCCCGCAATCCATATTGACCATCGATCTCCTAACCTTGACAGTTCTTCATGATCAATGACTGAGATTTGTTCTCTTTTCCTTCCTTCTCCCTAGAGCATGGTATCCCAAATCTCCACGATCTATCGACACATGTCCCTTTCAATCAACGGTCGTGATTGAATTCTCCTTTCGGCCTTCAGGAGTTTCAAATATCAACTCTCGCTTTCTCCTTATGACAATATTCTGAAGTGGAAGATCTACTAACACCTTTCCTCAACCAAGGGACGGTTCATATGATCTTTGGCTCTCCTGTCTTTGAGATTTCTTTCTCAACACCTCCTCTTTCTTCTGGAGTGATTTCTCCGAAATGGCAGATCTTCTGCCACATGTCCTCTTCAAATCCATGGCCCTGGTATTCTTCAAGACTTTGGATTTTCAACCAAGACCAGATCAATGACCTTTCACTCCCTTCTTGATCAACGGTCGAGTTCTTCTTCGGGGCTTCAACACTTTCACCCTTAACTTTCCTCCCGAGTCCTAGATTTGGCGTCGCCTGTCCACCTTCACATCGACGAATCTCATCTTCTTTAGGACTTTGGCCTTTGGAATTCTCAAATCTGAACTTCTCCATACTCTAATTCTCCTCATATCATTTTACCCAGAATCCATGATCTAACAATGCGTGTCCTTCCACAAATCAACAACTCCCAGCTACTTCGTCTATTCAGACTTCGACGATCTCAAATTCTCCTCCTTCGCTTTCTCCCGGATAGATTTCACTCTGAGATTGCGATCCGTCGACACATGTCCTTATGGATCCGACAGTCCAGATTCATTTCGGCTCTTCAAGCTTCTTTCACCCGAAGAAAATGGATTTCCGCCATGTTTCGTCTGGATTTGATGGTCTAGACTTCTTTTCGGCTCTTCGAATATTTACTCTTCAGCCCTTCAACTTTTCGGATCTTCATCTCTTTGGGCTTCAGGAGTTTCAAATACTACACACTTGTTCTTCCCAGAGTTCTTTCACCCGAAGACTCTGATATGTTGTCACATATCCTCTGGCAATCAATGACCAGGACCCACTTCGGGTCTTCAGAGATTCCTCTCTCTCCTTGACCACATGCTTATGAAGTGCTTCTACTTCGGAGCTGTAGATCTTGCGCCGCCTGTCTCTCTTGAAGACGAATGGTCCCTAATCACTTCGGGACTTCAGGAATTTCGCAAGTTCGTTCTCCTGTGCACACAAAGGTTAAGGCTCGTGCACGTTACCTTGGATCAGATGACTATCGAACCTTTGCGCTCAGACCTAATGGTTGAAATTTTCTTCTCCTCTGTGCTCTCCTTCACTCTCCTGGATGTTGATTTAATAGTCTGTATTTCTTCAAGCAGCAGATCTAATGGATGCTCTCGCTCCTCCTCCTGATATTTCAACCTCTTCCTACTTGGAAGAATGTTGTGAGTCTTCAAAGGCTTCAACCTTTTCTCCTCCTATGAGCCTGACGTCTTGGGTCTCATCTACACTTCTGAAAAGCACTATTCCTTCTAAAATTTTGGGTTTACTCAATCTTCTAAGGGTCTCTACCCTTCTTCTCCACCCTCCTTGAAACCTCTCGCTCAAAGCACTCCTTGCTAAGAGTTTTCTACAGAGTGTTCAACAAATCTATGAGTATCTTCCTCTCATACTCTTCTCTTTAAACTCAAGAGGGAGTTCTCCATGTGCACACTTGCACCTGCTCCATGCCCACCTGGTAGAGCTCTATAGAGTTCTTAGTGAATATGTCTTTATGTGCTTCCTGTGCACAGTTTACCCTCCAAGTTATTCAACAAACTTGAGGTCCCCCCTTGAGTTTTTATCACTCTAGTGCGCCCTCTTGGCATGTTCTTCTCTGATTCCGTAGAGTTCATATTCACATTCCTTGCGCTGGCTACAGATCCTCCAATGTTTTGTTGTGTAGTCCTTTCACAGTCTAAAGAACCCAGAATAATATTTCTAACTCAAACAAAGATAAATAAATCTATCTTCCTACCACAGATGAAACCTATCATACATATACAACATACATAAATACAAAGATAAAATTCACATAATACAGATAACTCATAACATGCCATGTGCAGGAAAAACTATTTTTATTTGTATTAGTATGAATGTTTGTTTACAAACGTGTACATAGACTGGACTACAACATAGTCTCATTTCTTTCTCCTACTCCTATTCTTGAGCTTCTAAGCTTCTCAGGCTCTCCCTCATAATCCTATCTCCTAACTCTCCCAACCATCATAATGAAATCTGATACAAAATATCTACAAAAGAGGGCTCTACGAGCTTCTCCTCTCTTCACTTAACCTCATCTATTACATTGAAGTTTCATAAATGGCCATCTAATATGAATTGAATCTAGAGCCATAAACCTGTTATCCATTAAAGGTGACCTTATCTTCTTCCTATACCAATGCATGGCTTGGTTTTCACTCAACCTTAAAACACTAATCCCTATAGGATCATATTTAAAATTTAAAAATGGGAGGGTCGGTGCCTCTCCCTTTCTCCAATGCACGCCCATGTGTTGGCTTGCTGGCACATCTACTGATGTGGAAGGATGCTCCTGCATCATACTCCACTGCTGTGAATAATTCATGAGCTCCTGCTCATGATCTCTCCAGCTCTGTTGAAATCCTCCTGGATCCCAAACTTTCCCTTGGAGTTGTCCTCTTTCTTCTCTTCTTTATTATTACTTCTTCTTCCCTGCTGCCATGGAATTCTCTCCTCTGTTAAGCTTCCCTTTGTTGAATTCTTCTTGCGCTGACCTCAACATCATCCTCCTTATCTCCTCTATCACTCTGTCCAACTGATCCAATGGTTGGCTTTCCTTATGTAGTCTTCTCTACTGCAACTCTTCCTCCTCATAGACATCAAAGGATAGATTATCCTGATCCCCCATGCCATTTTCTCCTTCTGTGTCATTAGCATGCCACCCTGATGCAAACCCCAGTTCTACAATCTCATCACTGAGTTGTTTCTCAGCTTCCTCCTCTGACATATCAGTTTCTTCTATCATCTCCTTTGTTGGTACATCTCTAACTTCCTTCAGTTGTTCCCCAAGATGGTATGCTCTGCCATCTGTCTCCAACCTGATCTATTGGATTTGTTGGCTTTGCACTATTACACTTCTCTCTAGGGCTTCCAATTCTTCATACAGATCAACAAATTCCATGTTTTCTGCTTCCTCCTTTGTTGTAGGCTTTAGTGCTACAATCATCTCCTGTTCAACTCTCTAGCTGAAAATGTTGAGCAATTTTTTTGAATGCTCTTCTCCTTCTACTGGGGAAAACATCAATGTCTTCTTCTTGTCCTCCTCTTTGACAGTTTCTGCTGGTTGTATTTCTATTGCTACACCTACAACATTTATTCTAGCCTCTTCTTGGCTACTTGGAAAGAATTTATTGATTCCCCCAATGATCAGAATGTACCTCTGATCTTCCTCTTTGATGGTGGAAGTATTTAACTTCCTATCATATTCATTCACATGGTCAACAAACCCACATGAATCTTCATCTATCAACACTCCTTGCTGGTATGAACTCAATTCTAAGCTCCTGATCCTTTCAGACAGTCTCATTCTAATTCCCTTGCTCACCTGACATTATGTTTATTTTCCCACCTAAAAATATGAAATTTCATCACTGCCCTCCTAGAAGTCTATGGGATCCTCCATTGATCCCTTTCCATTGCCCACCTGGAAACTTGAAAGTCCATCTCTTCCTACCTGGCAGTTTATGAGATCCTCTGATGATCTCTCTTCCTCATCACTGAGGGTTCTTCCAACTTCTGGTTCACAGATGTAAACCTCTTCCTCTTCTGTGTCATTGAGGTTTTCAACTTCCCTCAACCACCTCCTCAGTACCTGCTGCTTCTTTCTGGCCAATAAATTTTGAAAAAGCCATTTTTCATTCTTGTTCAGAGGCCATTTGTACCTCCAGTGCAATTTTCTCTCCTATTGCATCTTCAATGCTAGAATCACCATATTTTCCCTTATCTCAATGATCTCCAGATCCATCTCTGGCTTGCCTTTCTACTTGTATCCTTCTTCCTAACCATGATCATGGCCTTCAATATCCATTTTCACTCTCTTCTTTCTCTCATGGAAATTTTGTGGATCACTCTGCATTCAAGAGCATCTCCAAATTCTCCTACAACCCACATGGTTGTTCAATTTGTTGTTGCACACTTGCAACAATCCTTCGCACATAACATTAGTATTTTGCCTCCTTCTTCACTTTTTGTCTACATGCAAACTTATGCTTATGATACTACTTGATCTAGTTAGAGTATATCCTTCATCTCCTTCGCTTGAAATCTACGGACAAAAATTGTTCTCTGATACCACCTGATACAACCCCCCTCCCCTCCTGGAGGTTCTGTGACCTCCCGGTCTAGGATCTTTCAATATGTCAAGTTAGATCGACTCTTTGGGCCCTTGCTAGACCCCAATTAACTTACACAGGTCCCCTTTCAGCTTTGGATGTAGGTCCTGTGATACTCACGACCTCTTTTTACGTGTTTCTGAAATGTTGAGTTTCAGGCGCTAGCTCCTTTTTCATTAGCCCCTTCCTGCCTATGAACATAGGATATGAACTCTCATAAATATGTCATTGCAGGCGTAACCAATAGTGGTTTGAGACAACCCCGCTTTTCTCCCCACAATTCACCTCCAGTCGCCACGCACCCCTTTTTCAATATCAAGGTTTCAATTGGGGCCCACTCTAATAATTTTAAAGTCCAAGAATGTTCTGACCCCGCAATCCAGCTTGACTGTCGATCTCCTGACCTCGATGGTGCTTCATGATAAACGAATGAGATCTATTCTCTTTTCCTTCCTTCTCCCCGAAGCACGCTATCCCATATATCCATAATCTATCGCCACATGTCCCTTTCAATCAACAGTTGTGATTGATTTCGCCTTTTGGCCTATGAGAGTTTCAACTCTCAACTCTCTCTTTCCCCTTATGACAATCTTCTGAAGTGGAAGATCTACTGACACCTTTCCTCAACCAACAAATAATTCATATGAACTCCGAATCTTTGGCCTTCGAGAGTTCTTTTTCAATACCTACTCTTTCTTCCAGAGTGATTTCTCTGAAATGGTAGATCTTCTGCCACGTGTCCTCCTCAAATCCATGGCTCTGATATTCTTTGGGACTTCATCTTTTCAACCAAGACCAGATCAATGGCCTTCGGCTCCCTTCTCGATCAATGGTTAAGATTCTCCTTCGGGGCTTTGGCACTTTCACCCTCCGCTTTCCTTCAGAGTCCTATATCTGGCACTACATGTCCACCTTCACATCGATGACTCTCATCCGCTTTAGGACTTTGACCTTCAAAATTCTCAAATATCAAATTCTCCACGCTCTGCTTCTCCCTGAAGAGTTTTACCCAGAATCCATCATCTAACAGTGTGTGTCCTTCTGCAGATTGATAGATCCCAGCTATTTCATCTATTCGAGCTTTGACGATCTCAAATTATCCTCCTTCTCTTTCTCTCGGAGTGATTTCACCCGGAGATTGCGATCTGTCGACATATGTCCTTCTATATCTGACGATCCAGATTCACTTTAACTCTTTGGGTTTCTTTCACCCAAAGATAATGGATTTCTTCCACGTGTCCTCTGGATCTGATGATCCAGAATTCTTTTTGGCTCTTCAACTCTTCTCTCTTTGGCCCTTTGAATCTTTGGCTCTTCGACTCTTCGCTCTTCAGCCCTTTGACTCTTCGTCTCTTTGGCTCTTCGAGCTTCAGGAGTTTCAACTCCTACGCACTCATTCTTCTCGGAGTGCTTTCACCTGAAGACTCTGATCTACTTGCACGTGTCCTCTAGCAATCAATGTCCAAGACCCACTTCGAGTCTTCGTCTATTCTTCTCTCTCTTTGACCACAATATTTCACAGTACTTCTACTCCAGAGTTGTAGATCTTGCGCTACTTGTCTCTCTTGGGAATGAACGGTCCCTAATCGCTTCAATACTTCAGGACTTTGGCAAGTTCGTTCTCCTATGCACACAAAGGTTAAATCTCATGCATGTTACCTTGGATTGGAAGACTGTCAATCCTTTACACTTAGACGCAGCTGTTGAAATCTGTTTCTCCTCTGCGCTCTCCTTCGCTCTCCTGGACATTGATTTAACGGTCTGTATTTCTTCCAGTAGCATATCTGACGGTTTTTGTCACTCCTCCTCCTGAGATTTTGACTTCTTCCTACTTGGAATAATGTTGTGAGTCTTTAAAGGCTTCGACCTTTAAGAGTTCTCCTTGTGCACACTTGCACCTACTCGATGCCCACTTGGCAGAGCTCTATAGATTTCTCAGTGACTTTGTCTTTCTGTGCTTCCTCTGCATAGTTTACCCTCCAAGGTATTAAAAAACCTTGAGGTCTTGCTTGATTTGTTATCACTCTAGTGTGTCGTCTTGGCACGTTCTTCTCTGAATATGCATAGTTTAGATGCACACTCCTTGCGCTAGCTACATAACCTCCAATGTTTTTTTGTGCACTCCTTGCAACCCCTAAAGAACCCAGAATAATATTTCTAACTAAAAAAATGATAGAGAATTCTATCTTCCTACTAAAGATGAAACCTATCATACATCTACATCATAAATAAACACACAGATAACATTCACAGAATATAGATAACTCATAACACACCATGTGCAGAAAAAACTGTTTTTATTTGTATTAAGATGAATGTATGTTTACAAATGTGTACATAGACTGGAGTACAATAGAGTCTCATCTCTTTATCCTACTCTTATTCCTGAGCTTCTGATATTCTTAGGCTCTCCCTCATAATCCTATATCCTAACTCTTCTAATCATCATAATGAAATCTGATTCAAAATATCTCTTTACAAAAGAGGTCTCTACGAGCTTCTCCTCTCTTCACCTAACCTCGTCTATTACATTGAAGTTTCATAAATGGCCATCTAGTTTGAATTGAATCTAGATCCATCAACATGTCATCCATTAAAGGTGACCTTATATTCTGCCTGTACAAAGCCATGGCTTGGTTTTCACTCAACCTTACAACACTAATCCCTATAGGATCATATTTCAAATTTAGAAATGGGAGGATCAGTGCCTCTCCCTTTCTCCAATGCGCGCCCATGTGTTGGCTTGCTGGTGCATCTGCTAATGTGGAAGGATTCTCCTGCATCACATATCCATGCTTTCTTACATGTTAGGTTATAACTCTGATGAATAGGTAGATGATCCTATTTTATGTTTTCTATCCATATTTTCTATAGAGGAAAAGGTTTCCATTAAGTTCAATTTCAGTCAACTTCTGGTTGATAGTACTCATGATCAGTTCTTCAAGTTTCCAATCGAAGGGATGTTCAGATACTCTTCAATTCTGGTTTACATGTTTCTATTTTATCAATCTGATAGGTTTCCTTGTGGACTTCAGAAGTTAAATAAGGAAGGAAGCCTACAGTCAGTTACATCATGGACCTCATTGGTGAGGAAAAACTCAACAAAGTACATATTTAAGCATTTGATAGATCAATTCATTCATCCAGTTGTTTGTTTTCTAAACAAAAACATAGAGCCGAGGGTCAGTGAATAAATTCAAAAGGTATTTGACCCAAAAAGATAATTTAAAGACTATGGTTGAGTTTGAAAACATGAGTTCATTAACCATTTAAGAAATTGATGAACGAGGAAGAATTAATTATGTAATATGGCATCCATAATAATATATAAAGATCTGGAAATAAGCATTAGAATCATCAAACCATAACAACAAAATTTTTTAACGAAGTTCGACAATATCGCCTACGTCTCTAGGCCTTTGTCTCAGTGGGTGAGGCTTTCTTGATCTGGAAATAAGCATTAGAATCATCAAACCATAACAACAAAATTTTTTAACGAAGTTCGACAATATCGCCTACGTCTCTAGGCCTTTGTCTCAGTGGGTGAGGCTTTCTTATTTCTCTTAAAATCTTCAAACATACATCTGAAAAGTGTCAAATGGATTATAAAATGATGTGGCTATGTTCTTCTCTATCTCAGGAACCCAACACAACTGACGACACTGAAAACAGATGAACGAAGCTCCCAAAAATGGCCCGCAAAGTTGCTCTCCTCAATGGATTCCCTACATAAAAATGGCTTTGAATTCAAAATTCTACAACATTTCTCATATTATGAACTCCTCCAAGGCTTCCAAGAACCTCTGGTTTATATAGGATTCAATTTGGCAACAACCTCCCAACTTACCCCTAAGATCTAGCCTAAAAAAGAGCTCCAGATCCTCCAAAAAGGGCCAAAATCTCCCAAATCTGGCTTAAAAATCCATTAAAATCATAACCTATAGTTTAAAAAAAACATAAATGGGAAAATTTGGGTGAAACCCCCTTCATTCAACCCTTGGTCACATGCGCACCTCCATGTGGCCCTGGGCTGGTTGGCGCTGGTCCTTAGCCCCCGATGTCGGCTCCTGGTCGTATGCACTGGGTCATATGGCACCGCCCCCAAGACTCCACACACCATATATGGTTGTTAGGACTGAGTCTTATCCCCTTGAACATGTCACTGTCTACATTTAAATAAAATGTGTCGAATATGGAACAAGCACCACAGTTAGCTCGTCCAGTCCACACGCTCCTCCAAAGTCGCTAGTGCTCATGGAGGTCACGAGTTCGATTCCCAGGAGGTTATAACAAATGTTTACCTAACCAACCTTGAGAAACTCTAGGGTGCCATGTGGCACCCTATGATTGGGCCATGTGTCACCCTGGGATTTTACTGTACTGTTGATGCAACGGCCCATTCGGCTACCTACTCAGCACTGCCATGTCACCATCATACCTACCACATGTTCGTTGTATCTGCCACATGTGGTACTACTATACCTACCACGTGTCATCCGTACTGCACAGTCACCTGCCACGTGATCCAGTCGTATGCCCAACTTTCATTCGTACAACCATATTTCCACCTTTCATTGGGCCACGTCACTACACGGACTACCATGTGTCGTTCGTAAAGTGACACATGTCAAATTCATACAGTGCCAACTCAGCCCCAAAGTGATGAAATCGACTAACACGTGTCACCTCCTGGTTACACCACGTCAACATGATAATGTCATCCTGGAACATGCTGACATTACCTGTTGTACCTACTGACGTCAGTGTTGACTTTGACCAGTTTTACCTTTTTCCCATTTTGGATTTCGGTTAGAACGAAATATATTTCACATACGGTGTCCATTTGAGGAAAAAATTATATATCTGGAATCAATGCGATGAGACAGATGCAATGGCATTGGTTTCGTTTGATTCTAAGAAATTTGATTTTTAGGCCTTCCTGGACCCATTTTAGTTCCTGGATCCATTTTGGATCACGCCTCCCCACTAAGACCTTTTGGTCCTCCAAAAGGATACTAACCGGTGATCAAGTGTGGGATAGGTGACCCCACTTGTTCTCTATCTTTATGATCTATCTTGTGCACCTGTCTCATCAAGACCAATTGCAAAACAACCATGACAACTGATAACATGTTGTTAGCCACTTGTACTCTGTCACATCTTACTGAAGCCACTATCATCCATGTTGACAACATTAGCAATGATAACATCATAAATATGACTGCAAATGAGCTAATAT
>CBVK0101964135.1:0-10844 GCA_900067695.1 Picea abies | reverse complement strand
TGAAATTTGTCGTGTTTTGAATTTTTTCCACTGAAGCATTTTGCTTATTTGATGTTGGAAGATCAAAATATATTAAGAGACATTTAATATGTGTATTAATTGACATTTTGTGTCCATAATAGCAATTTCAAGTTTTCGATATACCTAACATTAATTACATGTCGATTAATCAATGTTTGTGGAAATTTGTTTTGGAATTTTCTTCACACCTAGGTGCACTAAATAAGGCACATTATGTGACTCTTTTAGGATTAACTCTTGAATTCCTCCCCTTTTTGGGGTTAAAATATGAAATGAGACATAACAAAAGATGATTGGCTAAAAATACTTTATCTATCTCAACAATATATTCATCCAATGATATCAATATATAATACATGGATGTATCTCAACAATATATTCATCCAATGATATCAATATATAATACATGGATGTAGTGACCTCTAAAACTAGATATACTCTCACATTGACAACTCATCAATATATAAGGATGGAAATTAATAAAGAGATAAAGATAAAAACTGATATAGAGGTGATTTAGGAATTTATGATTATCTAGGGACTTACAAGATAATAATCCCCCCTATTATAATTTTGAATAATTATACTAGCAACCCATCAAGAACTGGTGCATAGATTGATATCATTTCATCCTTCGAACCGAAACTTCTAAACTAGTATATGATGAAGATCTATCTGTAAACTCATAAAAAAATAGGTGATTCCTTATATTTTAGGTACACTCCAAGCTCATTAATCCACATAGATCTGGTTGGCACAAACACAGGTCTATCGAACCCACCATTATCATAACACAAGTGCATCAATAATACTAAGTTCCATAGAGAATTTCCTCAAGATACAACCTCTCAACAATAGGTAGGAAACTAATTTAATAATCCATCTTATTGTAACATCTTCTCAATATGTGTCTCTTGGCCTTCCCCTTTTCCATGCCAGCGAGAATCTGGGGTTTGAGTGTGAATTTTTGTCCAAAACAAGGTAAAAGTTAAATATAACCCTTTCCCACTCTACCATTTACCCAAATTAACTTTGGAAGTCTTTTTCACAAGTCTTTTTTTCATTTCCCAGGTTCCTAAGTACTCAAATATGATGGTCATTATCATTAATTCAATACCCCTTCCTTTGAGTGCATTCCCCCATTGTACATTAGGGCATCAACCTACAACATATTAGTTTGAATCCAAGATACATATGCATACACAACATCATCAACATTAATCAATCTCACCTACTATGGAATATATCAACAACAAGGCATCTTGTACTTTTGTACATCATAACAAGACCTCCAACATATGTATATATCATAAATCATAACATGAACCGTATTAATGGAAAAGGATCCAATGCATATACACATCATCGATCATATAAAAAAAAGGACAAATATGATTAAATCGTCATCAAATTTCATGATTTATACACAACCATTATTAAGAATACCAATGATTCATTCAATTTCATCATTAGTATCCAAAGCATCAACACAGCCATAGTCATGTTCAAAAACAAGTGAATATAGTATCAGCCATACTATTAAGGACTAATCATGATAACCATCATTCAATAATTACCAATGCTTCATGCCATTACGAATAATATTTAATGTTTTCATTAAGAAATGTCATTACTCATCATAATATAGACAATCACATAGGTGTCTAGGTCCATCATACTCAATCATTAATAGAAGTGAGAAGAAGGGAAAATTGGTGAGTCCAAGAAACAACTTATTATTATCCAAACTAAGGAATCAACACATCATAACACCTTCATCATATAAGCATTGTATTATATAAGGATCACTCATCATCGACCAACAAAGATATATTCATCAGGTCACACATATGTCGTATGGTAAGTAAATGTGCAATAATATATCCTCTGAAACAAGAGTCCAACTAACAATATATATTTCTCAAAGTCTATCTAGAGGATAGTTGACACATAATATACATCTTAATAATAATTATTGAAAGGGAACACATCACTTGTTACCTAGGTATGATCCATCAAAAATTATCCACCCAAGAAAACTTCAACCATTATCCATGAAGGATGATACTTGTAATAAATGGATAGAAATAATCAATGAGGATTTAATCATCCATAAACAATAATAACATCAACCATCATAGAAAAACTAAAAAGCGCACACAATACCCACATGCACTACATGGCATCAAAATTCTCCCCTTTCAGAGAGGTCTTTCGGATTATCCACAGTTGATGAAAAATGAATCTAACTATGGGTAATATGGAAGAACTCTTTGAAATTCCTCACCATAGAAATCTGAAAATTCCCCCCTTATCAATAGGGATACAAACTCGCAACCAATTCAATATTATATAACCAAGTCTAAAATTAATAAAAATAAACATATATATTTCTAGATTCTCAAACCATGCATCATCTTCCTTGATTAGAATATCATCATCATCAATCAAGTCCATGTCATCTGATGTAGGAGCATTTTTCCTCCTAAACAATTTAGTTTGAATAGACCTAGGGGGGTCTTGAATTTAATTGTTGAAATTCATTTGTTTTATGGAATTCTAGAATGATGTATAGGGTTTATATTTAGTCGATAATATTTGATTGTAATTAGATATGTCTTGTTAAATAAGATCTTGAGAGTTGTGAGTACATAGAGAGATCTTATGGGTAAGTTATAGATATCTTGAGTATTTTGTGGATCTAGAGGATCCTAGGATTTTGAGTGAGGATTTTATGGATATGAACACATTCTAGTTCATAATCCTTATTGTATAAATGTTGTGAGAAACAAGGCATTATGATGACCATCCAACGAGGAATTCAGGCTAGAGAGGAAGAGAGGAATAAGCTTGTTGTATAATTTGAAAGTACAATGTGTACAATTGATTTCTAGAATCAATCTATTTTGAGTGTTCAATGTTAATTGATGGTTAAATCTATTTTATTTTTAGGAGATGATTTATATCTTTGAAATATCGATAACCTATCTTTGTGTGAACCTATATATTCTTTCTACATAGTTTTTCGAGGTTGAATTGCAGGTGTCTTTGATCGTTATCATGGTAGAAGAATTCCATTTTTAAATTGTGTATACATGCTCCAGAATTGGGTTAGGGAGTGTATAGGAGAAAATTGATGGAGAAAATCCCTTTGAAGAGTGTAATTACTCTATTATTTGGTCGACGATTTATGAGCATTGATCACTGAAAATTATACAGGATCAACAATCCATATTTTGTTATTGGGTCAAAGGTATCCTTGGTGTTTTTTGGAAGCAATAAATAAAAGAATAATATAGAGAAGTTGATGATACATAGCAACCATTCAATTGTGAAGAAGAATCAAGTGTGATCGTTGATCTATCATACCTAGCTGAGTTTTGTGTGTTTAAAGTTGGATAAATGAGATTAGATCTAGAGTGAAGCTCTTCCAATTCAACGGCCTGAATCCATCTTGATTTCAGAGTCCGATACAGGTTCTAAAATACTTTCGGAACAAGTCTATCATAGTGTAATTTGGAAGGGTACTCTAGGAAGGGAGGCCCGATCAACAACAATGATTGGTCAGAGAGGCGCAGAGATCAACGGTTCTAGTTATATCATGGACCAAGCAAATCTATGATCAAAATCATGTCCTAGAGCATAGGACTTAGATTTCATCAAGAGACCACATGGTGATTTTTAAGTGGAGTATCCCATCAGAGTAAATTGGAGTCCCAAAGGAAGAAGGTTCAGAGCTTTAGATTTCATTGTAGTTCATAAATTATGACCATCATAGTTCCTAAACTAGAGACACTCTGAAGGAAGAGTCTGATGTAATGAGCAGTGGGTATAAGTCCGAAGTTAAGTCATGATCTTTATATCATAGGAATGATGTATGGGATTTGTCAGATCCAGTGGTAAATCCATGGAAGAATATTGATTGTTCTCCCAACTCCAGATTAATTCTTGATCATATATCAATATTGTAGGAGAATCGTGTGATCATAAGATAATATCGTCAAAGCAAAGGTTTATATATGGTGTAGAGTGGATAGTGCACCATAAGTTGCATGGGATTTAGTGAAAATGTACCTCACGGTAGTGGTAAGTCGATTCCACACTAAATACACGTGGTAGCAATCAGAGTTACAATGGTACTTATGGAAGTGGGTTGGAAACCACACTCAACACCCCTCTAAAATGGATGAAACCACCTTTTCTAAGTGGTAAACCACTAGATAAGCATTACTTGGTTTAGATATTGGTTATAAGTCATATCATATGAAGTATAAGTGATAAAGAGTTAGCATTTAAGGAGAAGCACACTTTTATAACCTCTGGTTAGGAGAATTAGAGTGTTGGAAACTAACACTAAAGGATAAAGAACTTATAATAATTAGCCATAGGTTGTAGCCATGGGTCAGGAGGAAGGAAAGAGTTGTTAGTTCTTTGAATTTAATTGCTAAGGGACTGGTGCAACAACGAAGTTCTACCAAAGAAGAGATTTGGGGCATGCATAAAGAAATTGAATATTTTGGCACAGTTCAAGTTTTAGAAGTTGTCGACAGAGTTATTTAAACTTGGTTAGATGGACAAGTATGACAAAATCATTTTTTTGGAGATCCTTGGATGCCCCATTGTGGATTATTGAGTACTATATCATTTTATAATATTTCCATGCTATGGGTAAGTGGCCAATAAGGTCATAATTTTTTGTATCAGAGCGAGAAATGTAAATTTTCCTCTGCATTTGATTTCATACAGAATACCTTAAATGAAAAAAGTTCATTTTTTGTATTAGAGTGCAGTTTTTCTCTAAAGTTCAAAATTGCAGAAGGAGTATAGTGGAGACCAGTGACACTGTGTAGAGGATATAGAACATGGAAATATTTTTGACAATAGGAAGCATGTACAAATTGTGCAAATAGGGAAAAAAAGGAATTGGATATATAATTCCTTTCTGGATTACTACAGATCGAGGTCATTCCGGCTCAGAAGAAGAGGAGGAAAGATATCAGAATAGATATTGAAGGTATGGGTCAAATGTTTTATCTCTAGATTTTAATTAATAATGTTAGTGTTAATTAGCAGGTAGCGACAGAAGGAATGGTAAACAAAAAATCCAAAGCTTAGAAGGAAGCTTTGTGAGGTATTGAGTGGAAGGTAGAGGAGAATTTATATAGAGTCTTGATGTATCTCATAGTGGAATAGGAGAATTTCAAAAGAGAAGAAATTGAGATGACTATTGATGGTCATGTCAAAGTTTTAGAGAGAATCCAAAAAAAAGGAAAGAGGATGCCAGATAACTTAGAAAAAGAAGAATGATTCAAGAGGAGATTGACATATAAATGGTTGAGTTGAAGGAACAACTCAATAACATAATATAACTACTATAAAGGAATATTGAGAAAAGCCAGAGACAAGGATGGAATGTAAATAAGAAATTCAAGTGGCATGTGATGCAATTGTTTGCAAGGAATTTGAGGAAGAGCTTGAAGATATTGAAGCACGGGTTGAGTTTTTAGATGAAGGAGGAGGAACTCAGAGGATTTGAGTTAAGACAAAGGTCATTGGTAGAAGAAGAAGTTCACTTATGTGAACCAGAGCAAGGATTAATCCTCGATGAAGAGGATGAGGAAGAACAAAAACCTGTTGAGAGTCTCATGAACTACTTGGAAAGTTCAAATCAACATGAGGATGTACTTAACAAGGAATAAAATGAGGCTAAAGAGCCTTATGTTTTTGAATCTGACATTTTGTGTATGTTTTTAGGTGCTCAAGAAATCGAAGGCAGACATAATCAAAGATCTATCATAATGAAGTAAGAGATGACATTATCTCATGAATATGATCAGTACCTAGATCACTTTTAATCAAGTGATATAGAGCAATTGCGAGAGCATGTTGTTGCATAGAACAAAGAAGAGTTGGAAGGACAACACTCTGATATAGTGCATACATAATTTGAATGAGAGCTAAGGATGTTGGAATATTGGTTGAACAATCCAAGGATTGATAAGAAATATTGTATGATAGTTGAAAGTACAGAGTATTCATAAATTCTTAGTTGCAACATTGAATAAGAGAATATTAAAGGACAATACATCGAATTGTATTGTAAGGATATAGTTTTCTACAACAGTCAAGTGACAATGATGATGAGAAATGCAAAGAGTTTGTGGATTTATTTGTAGTTGATTCTAAGGAGAAGATTGGGGTTCCTAATGGAAATAGAACGAGTGAAGATGAGAGTAAGAATCCTAAAGAGGCAACTGAATATCTCAAACATTTCTATATGGAGCTACAAAGAAGAAGAAATGTAGTAATGAATCAACAACAATAACAAGTTTCAGAACATGTACCAACAAGAAGATAGACTGGACATGGAGATTGAGGAGACAAGGATGTTGATGATGAAGGTGTCTCAGAGAAGACATACTAAAGTAGAGAATATAATCATAAGTGGGGTAAAGTTGATTTTTCAAGTTTGCAACAAAAAAATAGGGTATTGCAACATCGTGTGTGGGATGCAAGAAGGTTGCAGACAACAACAAGGTAGAAGCAAGACAACAAAGAAAGTAAGAAACAACATAAGGGTTGGGATCTAAGAGGACTTCACCCAATGGAACTAATTATTAGGAGATCATGAACATTTTTGTTCAATGGGAGTCAGATGCAGGAGCATTTTTCCTCCTAAAAAACTTAGTTTTACTAGACCTAAGGGGGTATTGAATTTAATTGTTTAATTGTTGAAATTCCTATGTTTTATGGAATTATAGAATGATGTATAGGGTTGATATTTAGTTGATAATATATTATTGTAATTATATATATCTTTGTAAAGTGGATCTCGAGAGTTGTGAAGACTCAGAGAGATCTTAGGGGTAAGTTATATATCTCTTGAGTATTGTGTGGCTCTAGAGGATCCTAGGCATTGTGAGTAAGGGATTTATGGATCTGAGCAAAAAGGAATTAGGATGGCCATCTAGTGAGGAAATCAGGCCAGATAGGAACGAAGGAATATTCTTGTTGTATAATTTGAATGTACAATGTGTACAATTGATTTATACAATCACTTTGTTTTAAGTGTTTAGTGTTAATTGATGGTTAAATATATGTTCTTGATAGGATATGATTGGCATAATTGAAACATATATAACCTATCTATGTGTGAACCTATATTTTTTCTCTACATATTGTTTCGAGGTTGAATTGCATGTTTCTTCAATTGTTATCGTGGTAGAATAATTCCCTTATAAAATTGTGTATACAGGGTCCAAAACTGGTTCAAGGAGAGCATAGGATAAAATAAATGGAGAAAATCCCTTTGAATAGTGTAATTACTCAGTTATTTGGTCGACGATTTATTACCATTGATCGTTGATCACTATACGGGATCAAGGATCCATATTTTGTTACCAGTTCAAAGGTATCATGGGTTTTTTAAGGAAGGAATAACTATGACCATTAGATAGAGAAGTTGATGATACACAACAACCATTTGATCGGGATGAAGAATCAAGTGTAATCATTGATCTATCATAGATAGTTGAGTTTTGTGTGTTTAAATTCAGACATATGATATTATATATGGGGTGGATCTCTTTCAGATCGATGACCTAAATCCATCCTGTGTTTGGAGTTTGATATAATCTCTAAAATAATTTCAGAGTAAGTCTATAAGAGTGTAAGATGGAAGGGTACTACATGAAGAAAGTCTCGATAAATGACAACGATTGGTCGGAGATAGATCAATGGTTCTAGTAATATCGTGGAGAAATCACATCTAAGGTCAGAATCACGTCTCAGAGAAGAGGAATTAATGGTCATCAAGAGACCATGTGGTGATGTTTAAGAGGAGAAACCCATCAAAGTAAATTAGATTTCGAAAGGAAGAAGGTTCATATCTTTGGAGTTCATCAGAGTTCATAAACTCCGAGAATCAGAGTTCCTAAATTAGAGACACTCTGAAGGATAAGTCTGATGTATTGAGCAGTGGGTATAAGTATGAAGTTAAGTTCTGATCATTATATCATAAGGCCAATGCATGGGAGTCGTCAGATCCAATGGTAATGCCATGGAATAATCTTGACCATTCCCCCAACTCCAGATTAAGTACCAACCATAGATCGAGACTAGAAGAGAATTGTGTGATGAGAATATCATACCATCAAAGTAAAGGTTGATCTATGACATAGATTGGATAGCACGCCATAATATGCACGGGATTTAGTGCAAAGGTACCCTGTGCTAGTGGTAAGTCAATTTCATGCTGAAGGAATGTGGAAACAATTGGAGTTACAACAATACCTATGGAAGTGGGTTGTAACCCACACTGGACACCCTGCTACAATGAAGGACGAAGCCACCTTTTGTAAGTGGTAAACCACTAGGTAAGAATTACTTGGTTTAGCGCTTGTTCATAGCTCCAATTATATGGAGTATAAGCGCTAAAGATTTAGCACTTAAGGATAAGCACAGAATTGTAACCTTTGTTAAGGAGAACTAGAGTGATGGAAACTAGTGCTAAAGTATAAAGAACTTATAATAATTAGCCCAAGGTTGTAGCCATTGGTCACGAGGAAGGAAAGAGATGTTAGTGTTTTGAATTTAAGTGTTAAGGGACTGGTGTGACAACAAAGTTTTGATAAAGAAAATATTTGGGGCTTGCATAAGAAATTGAATATTTTGGCACAATTCAAGTTTTAGAAGTTGTCAACAGAGTTATTTAAACTTTGTTCTATGGAAAAGTATGACATAATGGTTTTTTTGGAGATCCTTGGACACCCCATTGTGGGTTATTGAGTAGTAGATCATTTTGCAAGACTTACATACTATGGGTAATTGACCAATAAGGTCATCATCATCCCCTTAAATAATAATAACTTACACAAAATCCTCAATATCAATTATGTATCTATATCAATTATTACTTCATTGAATCATATTATTTCCATAAATTTATCATCAATGTCATTGAATCAAGTTTGTCAATTCATTGATAATATTCATTTTTTCCATCATTTACCATACTTCTAAGTCCTCTACTCCTAACAGGTAGAGTAGCCACCATTTTGGTTCAACATTGATCACCATGGAGGCAATAATTGCCAAATGAAATGATAAGTAAGACATAGATTGATTTCATTGTACTTGATCCTTTCATCATAATACAATCATCCCTAATCATATGTTGTCAAGTTAGTATCACCAATATTCACTCATCATTATCAATTGATCAATTTTAGTATTACATCATATCATAGTTAAAGCCACTGGGTCACCATTTAAAAACACATAGTTATCATTCACCATCTTTAATTGATCATACATTATTGTTACTATTCACTTATTGAATTATGCTCCATTCATTCATCCATATATTAACATTTCCATATCATATAGTCATTAATATTGTCATTAACCAATGATCAATAATGAGTGATAGCATCATCACATTATTTCTTCCTCAAATTGAATCTTTGAGATTAATAATTAAAATTGAGCATAATTCATGACTATAATCGTATCAAACCATTGATGCCATTATACCTTTTTCATCACTCAGAACCCTCAAATTACCCATGTCTTTTGTCTTAGTTCCTTCACATCATCCTTGTTATCATGGTCATATCAATAAATAACATTTCTGAATCGATTCATCATTAAAGAAAAAAATTAGCATGATCATTGGTCAATGAGTTCTCCAACCATCATTGTGTTATCCAATCAACAAAATGAATGTCTCATAGAACCAACCTTTATTTTGAATCCTTAGATAAACACCATTATATTAATGTGATGCTTAGCCAAATTATCATTAATTTGATTGAACAGAATTTATATCACAAGTCATCATCTCAATGCAAATTGATCGTCAAGATTAATTTCCATCTCCCATACATCAATTGAGAACTTCAAGATTCCCCAAGCACAAAAGGGTAAGGCACAAAGGGTCATGCATAATTTAGATCGTGCACAAATTAATAAGAATGAAATTAAATTAAGGTACTTATGCCAGATGTTTATCTACACTCTTTTTGTCTAACATACATGTTAAGATGTAACTAAATCAATATCCATTAATCACAAAATGCATCTATATGCAATAAGGATATCATCAAAATAAATAAAGTTGAAATATAGATTTTTCAATGATAATAAAGGTAATGCTTAATGATTAATTCCCAAGATTAAGTCAATGTAAGTTATATATACATCACATGTAATAGGAGGTGATAGTCAAACTTTCACTTCTCACAACGAAATTCAAGATTTATGATATTTGACATTGATTCAGCGTAGGCTCGAAGAATGTAGAAGACTTGACGAAGATAAGACAAATTTCAATCCTCACTAAAACTAAAATCTATCCCTTACAACAAACATGTTTCTACGGTAACATTTAGTTAGAACTAAGCGATATAGAAATTATTCTATAAAAAAATGAAATCAAATCCACTTCTCTCTCTCACACACACATAAATGAAAGGTTATGAACATTAATTATGATGAAAATTAAATCTAATCGATCAAACTCATACTAAGTAAATCACCATTACTCATGTGGTGTGCCATGAGGTCATGATCATGTTGAATCTTCTAAGTTACTTCTTTCTCAAGAATGTCTTAAATATACATTTATTATGAAAACTACATGATATTTTGTACACATACATCTCATACCCAAAATTATTATTCCCATATATAATTCAATTGGTATATATAATATATATATGTATATAAAAATATATAAAAGTTTAAAATCAATAAAAGAAGCTTGAAAAAAAATAATTATATATATAATTATATATATATATATATATATATATATATATATA
>CBVK0101964127.1:0-16057 GCA_900067695.1 Picea abies | reverse complement strand
TATATGTAAAACTTTCCCTGGACTAATCTCGCAGGGCATAGTATAAGAAATTGCAGACTCATTTATCTCGAAGATAAAAGATGTCGAAGAAAAAATGGATGGGTCCAATGTTTCTTTAAATTCTTCCCCAAACATGTACTCAAATTAGGGAAAATACTGTGGAAAATCCACACATGTGACAGAAGAAGTAAACTGGTTTAGCACATTTTATGGTGTGTTCTCTTGAAGTTCCCATGCACTGTCACTTGGGAATACAAGTTATTCCCAGTCCTCATTCTCGTATGGACATTCAAGCCACCATGGATTATCCATAATAGGTTGAGTTTGGGAGTAAATAGTGAGCTTATGGATAGAGATACCATTTGAGATGGTCATTTCCCCCTATCTACAACCAATAAATGCATTGGTTGTGGCTAGCCAAGGTATTTCCAAAATGACGGGATGGCCTTTGGTAGGATCCTTTGAGTGAATGACAAGAAAATCTACTGGGTACACCCACGAGGCTAAAGTAACCATGATATCATCTAAAATTCCTTCAAGTATAACCCTGGTCTTATCTGCTAATTCCAAAATGGTTGGGGTAGGCCGAAGAAGAGGTTATAACTATAATTTTTCCAAGGTAGTGGCGGTCATAACATTGATGGATGCCCCTAGGTCTATGAGAGTGTTTACAATGGAGACCTCATTAATAGTTATGGTCACTACGAGGTTCCCTGGGTTCCCATATTTCGCTAGTTTTGGTTGCTCTAATATGTATTCAGAATGTCCTCCTATCAAGTATATTGTAGGAGGGTCCTTTTTCTTCCTACGTGGCTTCTTAATACACAATTCTTTGACTACCTTGTTATAGATTGGAATGTCTTTAATGGATTTAAGAAATGGAATCTTGACACAAATATTATTCAATTCATTCAAGATGTCAAATTCTGGTTGGGTGGTAGGTTTCTTGATTACCAATTGGTCTGGATAAGGAGGGGCCTTCGTGCTTTGTGAAGGCTGATTTTGGGGAAGCTTAGGTTCTTGGTTCTTCGGGATAATAACCTCTTCCCACCTACTGTCATCCATGGGTTGTTTGGTGGTTTCTTATTCTTCTTCTTCTTGGATGACTACTGAAGGTCTCTGCCTATCCACAACTTTTCCTAATCTTAGTTGGATTTCCTGTAATGGAATAGGAGTAATAGCATATGTTGGGAAGGCCTACATCTCAACATTGTGAAGAGGTTGAGGGTGATTATTATTGGGATTCGAAATTGGTTGTTTTAGTAATAGTGTTGGTCTCATAGAGCTTGCATTTTGATATTGTAGCAGTTGTTGTTGTGTAATAGGAGGTAAAGGTGGTGGAACAAAACTTGGCAGAAGTTGTGGAGTGTTCAGTGGGAGATGAGGATAATGATGGTTGGACATAGGGATAGGTAGAGCTTGAGGGTTTCCTTTATTATGTCCTTCCTCCATCCTTGAAACCAAGGATGTTGGTACTTAGTGGACCATTTTTTCCAACCTGGTGACTTCCACTGTTGTTGTTGTTGATAATAGGGTGGAACTTGAGATTGGAGATCTCAGTATGTGGGATGGTTCCTACGTTGCAATGGCCTCCTAGGTGCATAAGAAGACTCCCCAAGATATCCAATTCTATATATGGCTAATAAACTAGGAAATGATGGACATTTATCAGTTGAGTGGTCTTCCTTACAGAATCCACAAACTAAAATGTTATCTAATGGACATTCCCTTGAGGAATGATTTGTAATTCATCTTGGGTAATATATGTTCATTGTTGCATTTTCCTCCTCCTATTTCTTTTTAGTTTTAAGAGTGTCCAACTGGCAACCTATTGTTCTTAAGATATATGTCTTGAAGTTTTCTAAAAGGTTTCCTATCTCTTCTCTCGTGATACCACCTGAACTAACTAGTTTTAAGATTCTATTATAACGGTCTCAAACATTTTTTCCTATTATGCCTCTACTCCTTGAGTAATTTTTACACATTTCACATATTTTGGCAAATGGTTTGTGGGATATTTCACCTGATTCCATCAGGTTAAGCATATCTAAATATTCTTCTGAAATTCCTTCAAGAAAAAGAGCCCTAACTACATCCTCTGGGAGGTCATGGTATTTTGAATTCTGGTAGATATAACCAAATCTTTCAATATAATCTTCGAGGGTATCATCTTCTAACTGTTGGATTTTAAATATGTAAGTATGAGACTCCTTGGTCTTGAATTAGTCTTGGTACTTCTTAAGAAATATGTCTTTCATGGCTTTCCAAGATCTAATATTGGATTCTCCCAACCCCATGAACCATCTTAGTGCAGAGTCTTTGAGTTTGTCAGGAAAGAGTTTTAGTTTCTGGGCATCTTGTACGTAGTTATATGTCCTACACAAGATGTTGAATTCAAATAGGAAGGTGTCTAGATCTTCACTTCTTTTACCATAAAAGGCAGGCAGTGTTGAGAGAGGAATATACTTCATGTTGACATTTGGAGTGGTATCCAAAATTGGAAACCCGAAGGTAGTTTCGGTTTGGTTTCCATTTTCTTCTTCCTCCCTGTCTCTTACACTATTATGATGCTCCTGATCATCCATGTTGGTTTGGTTTCCAAAAAGAGAGTACCTAGGTGGTTTTCTCTTTGAAGAGAACAAGGTTTCCTTTGATGGAAAGGTCTTCCTATTGATTGGATGTATGGGACTCTATTCGAGCTGGTTGAGACTATTGGTGCCAAATTCGTTGTGTCAATTTCAGAGATAATTACATTGGTTGAACTACCAAACAAAATATTCACTTTCTCAGGGTTATGATGTCTTCAAAATTAGAATCTTCTGGTGGTGGTGTAAAAGCAATGGTTGTATTGTTTGGTTCTACGAAAGGCTCGAGTGGTTTTGCCTCCTGTCCTAATATGATTGATGCTTCAATTTCTTGTTCTATAGTGCTCCCTGTGTTAGTCTCTTCAGATAATACCTTAGCTCTTTGAGTTCAGATAGCTCATGTTTTTTGGTATTGGTCTGTGGAGCTTATGAGTGGAACGTCCCTTCCACCGAAAAGATCGGAAGGAACCTTGGTTGAAAGGTCTGAATTAGATTTAATCTATCTCCCTTTTGGGTCTCTAGGTCTATTCATGAAAGTAAACAAAAGTAAAAGAAAAAGATACCATTGGGTTTCTAGGTCTATTCATGAAAGTAAACAATAACAAAAGGAAAAAACTACCATTGGGTTTGGGGGAGCCTGCAATAGCAGATGTGCAGGTTCTTACTTCTCGTCTTAAAGTTCCCCCACCACCAATCTAATGCTAAGGTCTAGAAATGATCTATTTCCTAACTACTTCCTACCTTGAGACAACTCCCCAACAACAACACAAAAAATGATGGGTGTTATATCTGCACTAAAAACACACTAAAAACCCTCAATTAAATTGTCAACCCGAGGTAAGTAAACTTAGAGTTGTAGAAAAATATATGCCAAGGTAGAAGTGTTGGTTGTAGTATAGTCTAACTAAGGAAGTGGCTATCTAAGGGATAATCTATTCAAGAAAAGCTATCAAGCTATCTAATGATAAAAACTTACTAATCAACTTTAAACTATGTAACCTAATTACTTTTGGGCCAAGGATCGATGGATAGTTCTATGAAAACAAGTGAAAACCCTATTTGAAGCAAACTAGTTCAATTATAACAAAAAGCAAAAGAAAACTACTTTAACTAGCCTACCTAAATTCAATGAACAACTATCCTATGAAAGCAAGTAAATAAACAAACAACTATACTATCAAAGCAAGAATAGACAAGTAAGCAATTTAACCTATCAAAGAAAGTAAACATTCAACTACCCTAGGATAACTTCTACGGCAAGTAAACTAATTAAGACTACTCAATAAACAACTAACTAAGCTAAAAGACAGGTGAAATCTATTCTTAATAGAACTATTTCTATTTCATAAAAGGAAATCTATTTAATTGAAAGAAAGAAGAACTAATAACTAATATTTAATCTATGATAAATAAAACTACTCTTTAATCTAACAAAGAAAAAGACTATCTATCCTACAATAGCAACAAAACTATATTCGAATCTTATGAAAGCAAGAAACTATCTTTTAAGCTATGAAAACTCAAATATAGTGTTAGTGGTCATCTGAATGTCTCTGGTGTCTTATAATATCTTGATGGCACTTGACAACGAAATATAATTCAAGCGGTATAAGCTCAGTACTAATTTCAATAGAAAAGTGAAAGGTGTGGATTAAGCAATCCAGTGAGAACTTAGCCATTATGGAAACAACGTCAATTACCCTGCATATTCATGTGATTTTTACTCATGCATTAACCATCAACAATATAATGAGATTATAATTGTACTCTATGCTATGTAAGAAAAAATCATAATTAAATTCAATCATTAACTAAGAATTGGAATTGCAGTCTAATTCTAGGAAAGAAATCGCATAAAATAAGACTATGCTATATCTATTTTAACAACTCAAATTGCGGAAAGGAAAATGCGTATAAATAGAAATTAAAACATGATTCTAGCATATAGAAAGTAAACTAATGAAAAAATTCATCAACAACTAGTTAAGCAAAATCTAAATAACAATTCAATAGGCAATCTACAAATAAAAACTGAAACTAACCCTATCCATCCACCGAAGCCTCGTTAAAGAAAACATAAACTAAAAATTTGTTCTACTCTATTCCAAACTCTGTTTTAAACTTGATTTTAAAAGAATAAATTAGATACAATATAATATTTAATTGCATACGAGGTTAGTGTATGAGTTTGCAAACTCATTCCTACTAACTACAAAATCAATGCATATTAACAAAAATCCTTCATACTAACCCGCAAAAGAGAATTAAAACAGTTAAACTACAACAACAAATTAGATAACAAAGAAATCAAAGAACAGTTCATGTACAGGAAATAAAAAGACATCTAAGTTATCAAATGCATGAATAACACATAGAACAGTTACTAGATTGTTGGTGGGCCCCCCAGCAAGTCGTGGTCACTTCTCAAACGCACACCATGAGCTCAGAAAAATGATTTCACCATTAAAACTTGAAAAACATAGTCTTATGTAATTCGGGCAATTGAAAATAGCAAAAAAAGAGGAAAAAGTATTTGTCTCAAATCCTCTACTTCTTCTACTGCTTCCTAGCTATTGTATGACCACCACGATGGTATTTATAGATTTTACAAACCAAGAGGTCTAACATTGGAGGGTTGAACCTTGTCTATAAACAACAAATTACATTAATGGTGCCCTAACTGTCGAAATGGAGCGAGCCAATAATCGCCTAGCTCAACAACCCAAACTGAGTTTTCAAGAGTTTAGTAGCTGGAGGGGGCAAGCACAAGAAAAACCCATGTTCCTGATTCACCCACCACTGGATGCCAATACCATAACTTCCAAATCGCCCATTGTTTTTGTGCAAGATGAGGCGTTGGATGGAGTGTCGGACCGGCTACTGGATCGAGTACTAGATGGAGTGCCAGACTGAGTGCCGGAAGAAAAAACGTGATGCGATTTTTCCCTGTAACAAAAAAAAACATGAATTATATCTTTGGAAAAATAAAAATGTGATGAATTATACTCAAGATCAACATAAAACACAAATTATACATACCTGTTGTGGATCATAACATTTTGGCACAAAATTCTTCAAAAATATTCTCCAAAACATGAAAAACACATATGTACATTGGACAAAAGTATCTAATTACTGTCATAAAATTGATCATATCTCGGGCCCAACAACAAGTATCACCTCAATTAAATCTCATATGAAAAAGTTATGCCTCCTACGAGTTGATTTACCTTGTTGACCACCATGGTATGAGTGGATGGCATATCACCCCCCATTACTAAAGAGTATGGAGTTATCCATGTGTTCATTTTCAAGAAGAGTCTAGAAGGTACAAACCTTATCACTAATTGAGGGTCGAGGAAGTGAAAACTCCAACCCTATATAATTGTATGGTGATGTTAAGGGGTTCTATTATTTAGCATTATATTTGTTCCATAGTGCAGAAGATCATCTAAGAGTGCTAATTATAGATAACAATAGAGGAGGAGAATATTTTGCATAATTCATACAATCCACAATGTCCAAGACAACTCCATAGTGAGTTCCTCTTTCATTATATTTTCATTTCCATACTTGAAGAAAATAAATCATAACATAGGCCTTACCTTCTAGCTAGGTTTTCTCCCATATTGGGTTTCCAAGGATATATATTTTGTTCATTTGTCTATGTATAGTGTTCTCTTTTTCTCATTTCTTTCATTTTCATAATTTGGTTATTTCATAAATTCAAGCAAAGATAGTAATTAATTAATCTAAAATATAAGGAAAATTAGTTTGGATAGTTTAGGATTTCAGAATATTTGAATATCTATTGTGGCAAATTGTTCCAATGGAATATCCATGGTAGTTTATAGAGCATTCTATGGGGAGCATTGTCCTTTTTCCATATACCATTTCATAGGGTGAGAATCCCATGGTGGTTTTCCAAGTTGTGTTGTATGCCCATACAAATTCAATTGATCTATTTTCCCACTCTTACTTGTGTAGCTATATTATTTTTATGATGATGTTTTCCATGTCTCTATTGATCACTTATACTTAAATATTGTCTTGAGGGTGATATGTTATTGATTTAGTAGGGGATATTTCTTCTATTTGCATAAGGTTCTAAATTAGATTGGAGGTGAATTAGGGACCTTAAACTGTTACAAGCTTTCTTGGAACCCCAAACCTACAAAACATATTCTCATGTAGGAACTCTTCTACTTTCTCTTCATTTGGATTTTTCATAGTTTTTACTTCTACCCACTCGATCAGATAATCAATGAAAATTAGGTCATGATTCTTTTGGTTTGAAGGAGGGACAATGGGTCCCATGAAGTCTAAACTCCATTTTTCAAATGATTCAAATGATAATTGGGGTTGTAATGGATTTCATCCTTCTTGATTGGCTTTCTTCTCATTCTTTGGAATTCATCACAATATAATACATAATGTTCAATATCAATTCAAAGTAGGCCAATAGTATCCATCTTGTAGAACCTTGTAAGGTACCATTTTTGTGGAATAATGGTTTCCATGGGGATAATCATGGAAGGAATGTAGAATTTCATGTACCTCATCTTGTCTTACATACTTTCTCATAATATGATATGGTCTAATATTGAACATGTAACCCTTTGTAATTGTATAGGTTGAAATTTTCATATAATTTTCCAATTCTCTTTGCAAGAGAGGTATTGAGGAAATCACCCTATATACAGGTACTTTTTTATATATCATCTAACCGCAAAGTCTCTATAGATATTGTAAAGAGGTGGTCATATAGAAAGTTAGTGTACATAGAGTTATTATATGCAATACTTGTTAGTCTTGATAGGAAATTATACAACAACATTATTATTACCTATATTTTTAAGGATTGTTAGATTAAATTATTGCATTAGTAAAATCAATCTAATTATTCTATCATTGAACAAAAAATTTCTCATTAAGTATTTTATGGAAGCATGGTCTATATGAAAAAAATTCACTATTCAAAGAAATAATTTATAAACGTTTTTATGACAGATACAATTGAAAGGAATTATTTGCCAATGATAATAGTTTAGTTCAATAGTAGATAGGTTCACGTTGATAAAATAAATTGCAAATGGATCCGTGTCTTCTTATTGGACTTAAAACTACCATAATACCTTATCATATGTATATTTCCTTATGTGAAATGGAATATTCAACTTGGGACCTTCCAATATAGGAGATGAAATGAGTTTCTCATTGATGTTGTCAAATGTTGTTTGACAATCTTCTATCCAACAAAAATCTATGTCTTGAGAGAGTATAGTGAACAAGGAGGAGGACATTTTTCTATGATATTTATTAAATATTCAACAATATTCTACATAACCTATAAATTGCAAATGGATTCATGCATTCTAATTGTTCTTAAAATTCCCCTAATACATTATCATATGTATAAATAGGTCCATGTTGATTAAATAAATCGAAAATGGATCCTTGTCTTATTATTGGCATCAAAATTCCCCTAATGCCTTGTCATATGTATTTTTGCTAAATGGAATATTCCACTTGGGACTTTGCAATATAGGGGATGAAATAATTTATTCATTGATGTTGTCAAAAAAAAATATGAAAATCTTTTGCCCAACAAAATTCTATGTCTTTGGAGAGTATAGTGAACATGTGGGTGTTCAATTTACTAAGGTATTTAATGAATCTTCAGCAATAACCTACATGACCTATAAATTTTTTCACATATTTTTTCCCTTTGAGGATTATGTTGGTATTATATTAAGTTCACTTTATATTAATCTACTTCAATCCCATAGATTAAATGTGATGACCTAAGACAATTCCTTCACTAATGAGCATGTTGTATTTTTCATTATTTAGTGATAAATTCATCTACTCAAATCTTTCCAAAAAAATATCTAAATCAGTTAATTCTTCATGGAATCAATTCCCATATGGAGTGAAATCATCCATGTTGATTTCTATAGTTTCATGTAGCCAATTTGAGGATATCTTGATGAAAAGTCTTTGGAAGGTTGCAAGACCATTAGATAGGAAAAATAGAAAGACCTTGTGGGAATTTATTCCCCATGAGAAAGTAGATGTTGTTTTTTCTTGGTCCTTAAGGATGATATGAATCTAGTTATATCCACTAAATCATATAAAAATTAAAATTACTTTTTACTTGACAATGCATCTAGTACTTGACCAATGAATGGTAAGGGAAAATGTTTATTTCTTGTTTCCTTGTTGACCTCTCAATATTATATACACACTCTCCATTTTCCATTCTTACTAATCATTATAAAAATGTGTGAGACCCATTTACTAACATATATTGGGTAGATTAATCTTGCATCTATAATTTTCTACAATTCTCCCTCAACTATGTATATTATAGTAGGGTTCACTCTTCTTGGAATTTTCCTAATGGGTGAAGAATCATATTTGATATAAATTTGGTGTACAAATTTATATTTGAACTCCCTTCCTTAATTCCATTGTAATCACATACAAAGGTTGATGTATTTCTTTTGAGAACATCTAGTAAAGTTTTTTCTTGGACGACAGTCAAAATACTTTTGATTTTCAGATTTTTGTATGGATAAATTTGCACTCTTTTTGTTGTAGTTTGTTCTATCTCAATAGCGAGTAAATTTTACTAAGAGGTAGCTTTCGTATCAATATATTTTCATACTTTCCTTTCTTTGTTTGGATAGTGTAATCCTCAAATTTTATAGATCTTGGATACAAATTTCACATGTAATTTGAGATGAAGGTGTCTTTATCTATATTCTCTAGGGATTATGTAGTTTTAATTGTAAGGAGAGGGTGAAAAGTGGCCTAAAATGTCCCATGCACTTCCTCCTATCCTACCCAAATAGATGCTTCCGTGTTAATTAGTGCCTTGGAAGGGGGCTAGAGTATAAGTTTCATTTATTATTGATCATTTTTTATGGTCATGTTTCTTACATGAAAATTGATATAAGCATTAGCTATAACAAGACAAGGTATTCCTAGGATGAGGGGCTACCCATTGAGTTTTGGTTTAGTTTGTATTACTCTGCAATATGTTAGGCACTTCGATGAATTAATAGACACCATCACATCCTCTGAGACTCCCTCAGGGTTTATACTTGATTTATCTTCCAGCTATAGTACAGTAGGTGAAACATGTCTGAATATTTCCCTTAGGTCAAATAAAATCATGATGTCATTTGTCGTAACATTTATATTTTATCATATATCTATCAAGTTTCTCTAGATTATATTTATATTTATGTAAACATGTAAAATTGGGCTACCATGATCTAAGTATTTAGGAATAAATACTTTCCCTAACATTAGATCTACAAGTTAACCTATCATATTAACTATAGTAGAGTATTTTGTTTCTTCCTAGTATATTAATACATTCTTATTTGATGAAGTGATTGTATATATGAACATCTTCAATATCTTATAGGAGAGAAATTTTGACACGTAAGTTCTTGAGTTCACCTAAAAGTTAATTTTCTATGCTTGTGTAACATTTCTTATATTTTAGTCTTTTAGAAAACAGAGGTGATTGTTGAGAGATATGTTTTTTCTCATGTGTTATATTTTCCTTCTACTTAGACTCTTTCTCCTCTATGTGATTTGTAATAATATGAGAGACTATTAGCACTTTCCCTTACCTCGGATTGATTTCTTCCAGATCCAAAGAGTAATTTTGTTAGGTGGCCATATCGTTACTCTACACTTGTTATACTTTCCTATACTTTGTACTGGTGCAATAATATAGATATAATATAGTATGAAGAATATAAATATTTAGCAAGAAATGGTAGAACAAAAATGATATAACCAAAAAAATATCAGAATAATACCAGAATAACACCATAAAGAGCACCTTTATTAATGATAGAAATGTTCACTTGCCTCTTTGAGGGGGAAACCTCGAGAAAAGAAGAGCTCTATTACAATAATATCAATGATAAAAATTATCATTCCCTCCACACCTATTTATACTAAATCTATCTACCAAAAGAAAAATATATAGGAATATCTTTTAGAAGAAGAACCTTCTATCATATCTTCTTACATTTGACTTATTCTTCCTTATTACTAGGCCTTATTGATATTGTCCTTTATTACATGGAAAATATATTATTCTACCTATGTGAGGCGTTAGGGAGGCTAAGTCCCTAACATTCCCTCTCCCTTAAAAAATAACCTTTTCCTCAAGGATTGGGATAAGGAAATTGTCATAGAATAGTGGTTGGCTCCAAAGTGGCATCTACTAGAGTTGTATATTTCCACGAGACTAAGACTTTCTTGATGGTGCACTGACAAATAAGAAACTCACACTGGTCCAAGATGGATTGTGTCTAAAACCAAATGGATCCCTCTTCATCCAACTAAGGAAGGCTAGTTTTAGTTTGACACTTAGTTGCAATCACCTTCGTTAAGAAAGAGACATGAAAAATAGGATGGATCTTAGAATGACTAGGAAAATCTAACTAATAGACCACCTGTCCCATATGGTTGAGAACTGTATAAGGAACATAAAATTTGGGCGCCATTTTCTGACAATGTTCAACTTGAGTGAAGTCTTATTATAAGCTTGTATTCGAAGAAAAACCTAGTCTCCTTTAGTAAATTGATGTTCAGAGTGACCTTCATCTGCTTGTTACTTCATGCGATTATGATTCATGACCAAATTCTCTTTGAGGGTATGGAGAATAGCCTCACGAACTGTAAGAGTTTGTTGAACCTCCTGGACCTTCAAGACACTAGGAATATATGAGAGAAATGAAGGTCGAATTTATTCATATATTGTTTCAAAAGGATTCATGTGAGTAGTTGTATGGTAAGAAGTGTTGTACCACCATTAAGCTAGTGGTAACCATTGAGCCCATTGATTTTTTCTTTCAGATGCAAAACACCTCAAATATGTTTCCAAAAACTTGTTGACAACTTCACTTTGAACATCGGTCTAGGGATGATAGGACATTTTGAGATGAAATTGGGTGCCCTATATCCTGAACAGTTCTTGCCAAAAATTGTTGATGAAAGTGGGATCTTGATCAGAAACAATAGAATGATCCATGCCATGAAGCTTGACTACATGATCCATGAAAAGTTGAGCCACAATGGAGGTTTTAAATGGGTGTTGAAGAAGGAAAAAATGAACATACTTGGAAATATGATCAACTACCACCATGATGATCAACTACCACGATGAGATATCCCTCCAAATAATGAGTGGAATAAAAAATGGTTGTGGTGTGCCAGGAGATTTGACTATTTCTCCCTTGTTGCGTTGACAAACATCAAATTCCACCACAAAAGTGTGAACATACTATTTGATACCATCCCATAAAAAAGAACATTTGACCAGGTCATAGGTTTCTGTAAACCTTGAGTGCCCCACTGTGGGTGCAACATGAAGCTCACAAAGCACGTTGGATTTAAGTTGTGATTGTTTAATTAAATATAGATGAATTTTGTAGTGAAACTCATCATTGTGCTAAGAGTACCTTGGGGAAACTGGAGAATTGGATTGCAATTGTTAGATCATATGCAAAATTTTGGGATCTTGTAGCCATTCTGGGTAAACAGATTGGAGCTAATCTGGTACAATGAAGGAGAGGGAAAAAAGGGACCCATCATCTTCATATTTTCTTGAAAGAGCGTCAATAACCACATTGTCTTTTCCTTTATTGTAAATGATATCATAATCATATCCAAATAGCTTAGTCACCCATTTTTGTTGTGTCGAGGATGAAGAGTGTTGCTCTAGAAAATATTTGAGGCTCTAATTATCTGTATTAGTTTGGAAACATTTCCCTAATAGATAAGGGTGTCAGAGTTCCACTTCATGAATAATATCCAACATTTCATTTTCATAGATTCATTGGTCCAAATGTATCTCTGAGAAATGTTTGTTGGTAAAGGCCAAAGGTCGACTATCTTGCATAAGGACTATTTCAATTCCTCTCCCAGAAGAATCACATTCCAAGAAAAACACCTTTGTGAAGTCAGGAAGGGCCAAGACAAGAGTGGTGCACATAGTTGTTTTCAAGGCTTGAAAGGCCTAATCAACTATGGGAGTCCAAGTGAAATAATTTCTTTTAAGGAGAGAATTGAGAGGCACTGCAATCTTTCCATAATTATTAAAAAAATTGTGATAATAGTATGTTAAGCCTAAAAAACCATGCAAGATTTTGAGAGTCTTTGGGTGAGGCCAATCCTGCATACCTTCGATCTTCTTAGGATCCACCTAGACACCTTCCTTTCCAACAATATGACCCAAGTACTCAACTTTTGAGGCTCCAAAATCACATTTAGATTGTTTGAGGAAAAGTTGGTGCTGAGAGAGTAGATAAAGAACTTGATCTACATGAGGAAGATGGGTTGTCTAGGTTTTACTATAGATGAGAGTATCATCAAAGAAAACTAAGAAAAAATGATGGAGAAAAGGATGAAATACATGATTCATGAGTCTTTTGAAAGTGAAGGGAGCATTACACAAGACAAAGGGCATGACCAATAAATCATGGTAGCCCTCATGAGTTTGAAATGTAGTCTTAGGGATGCCAACCTATTTCATGCATATGTAGTGGTAGCCAGAATGAAGTTCTAGTTTAGTAAAGAATTGGGCACCACTTAATTCATCCAAGAGATAATCAATGATAGGATTGGGAAATTTGTCTTTGATGGTGAATTTTTTGAGGGAGTGAAATTCAGGACACATGCACCAAGAGTGTTATCACTAAAATTTCATCTGCAACATTGGATGCAAATGGTTACAAAAATACAACATCTCCAAACACGTATTAGTTCACTTGCAACACCAAAAATGCATTTCCAAGAAGACAATACTATACAACTAGACAAAAATTGATGTGCGTTGAACCAATAAAGGAAGCACGCGCACAGTGCACGGGCCAAAGAATCCCATAGAGCGCACAATGTGCCATATGTGCAACTATGTATGAGAAACATCGTGCACTCATGTGAACGACACATTTGTGGTTCTTGTCAGCCCCTCACCCACTTATGGACCAACTCCCAACTTGATTTGACCCTCAAATCCGAGATGAATCAGAATGGGGGGCTGGTCAAAGACGAAAGGGTGCCCTAAAGGGCCCCTTATTCACACTAAGAACCAGTTGGATATTTACTCAAATACATGCTATAAATGGAAGCCATGGGTGCACTAATAATTTAAGAATCTCATAGTATTGTTATGCTGCCTCAATCCTCCAAGAAACCTCTTTTCTTCTTGGATCATTCTAGCAACATTCCAATAAGCTATTCCACTCACCTCTTGAGGGAATAGGATTGGATTTATTCACCATTTGATTTCTTGTTTATCACTGTAAGAAGATCTCTCAAATAGGGAGCTCAAGAGCCCTCCCAAGGAGGAAGAGGGGATCCATAAGTACTCCTTTCTCTACGATGTTTTCCAACTAATATATATATCCATTGGTGGCATAATCTTGGTCATTTGGTTGATTGATTTTGGTTCAAAGTTTCTTATGCATTTTAGTTTTATTTCCTTAGTTGTTTTTAGTTTATTTGTTTGTTTATTTCATGTTCTTGGATTATCTAACTCATGCACTAACCTCTGTCTTGTCTAGCAGGCCCAACTAGACTTGTAAGTGCCCTTGTTTTTCTCACCCAAGTGACAAAACGAGCAAAATAGATTGGCGACCATACTTAGGATAAGGTATCAATTTCCTCCCTATTTGGGTTGTTTGAGCACTTCTTTTTGACCCATTTTCCTTGCAGGAACCATAACCGGCCTAGCCTTACCTTTCAAGAGCTAAGTTTGGAGCTGGAGGAGGTGAATTCCACTTAAAATTCCCCATCTCCACGTGTATCAGAACATGTGTGGGTATTTCATCCCACAAACACACATTCAGAGCAATGTGCACCCACAACACTTTTGTTATCTGTTCATTCTACGCACAGTGCGCCAAAAGGTCCTATGTTCTCCATGCATAGTCCACCAAAAGGTCTTATGTTCTCTATGCATTGTGTGCCCTCTGGGCCTCTGTCTGAATTGTAACCCTTGCATCTGTCTCGAATTTCAACATTGTAATAGTTTTTGTGATGATTTGAAGGCCCTTAGCCTTCAAATTATTTATTTTTAAGCAAATTGTAAATGCACTCCACTTAGACTCCTTTCCCACACGAAAGGTTAGTCAAAACATAGGCACTTACGGGGTTAAAAATAACATTTATCCTCTTTTTCTTTGGTTTCCACATGGATGTCTAGTTTTGATTGTAAAATTTAAGTTGAGATTATTTGCTATCACATATAAGAACACTTGCATTGGTACCAAAAATCAAACTTTAATCATTAAGTATGCTCTTCTCCGCACCATAGAGTGATATTGAAAATTAGAAAGGTGATTAAGGGGAAATTTCATCTCCCTTAAACAAAATCTTTAGGAGAGGAAAAATCCCCCTCAGGCTCCTCTTAGTTTCTTTCCAAAAATCTTAAATTTATAAGGGCCCATACATGCCCACATGTTTCAAAATTATGATATTTTTTTTAAATTACTTTCTTAGTTTTACATCACTAGGAGAGTTTAAAGATGAAAGTAATGGGCCCATACATGCCCACATGTCTGCAATCTAGGATAGTTTTTCAAATATTTCTTATAGTAAACCACATTAGGGAGTTTAAGGGAATGGTAAGGACCCATATGTCCACATGCTAGTTTGTTAGGGATTTTAAAATTTTGCAAGGTTGTGCTAGTGACATCTAGTAAGATAGGCAATCAAGATTTGTAAGGATCACAAGAAGTCCACATGTTGAAAATTGACACCTAAATTATTAAAATTTGGCACATTTTTTCACTTGCTCACACACAAAGTCACTCCTCACTCCGACAATTTCATCTCGAATTGTGGATCTTGAATTAGGTTTCCTCCAAAGGGATTCTGAAATGTCCCACCATTTCTTGAAGAAATTTTCCACACCCACTTAATTCAAATGAGATTGGTTCACACCCCCTATATCTCAACCCACCACATATGAAATATTTCTAAAAACTCACAAAGTTTTCCTCCACAGGAGGCTCCAAAAGAAATTTTTAGTCTAGGTAGGATCTTGGGGGTAGGCATCCAAATAAACCCCCGTTATCTAGTTCTCACATCTTCAAACATTAGAAGTTGACAAATAGGGAACTTTAAAATACTCAAAGTCAAGTGTTCCTAACACCATAAGGAAGGGAGATACTCATGAAGGGTCGAAGGTCGAGGTTTAGTTGTTCTATGTGTCCCCCCTTGAGTTACCCAACTCTTGGAAGGGATCCAGCCCATGACCCATTTCTGAGGCCAAAAATATAAATGTCACACTTTGACAGAGGTACCTAGTGGCCAAATTTAGGGCATCTACCCAGGTGGGGATTGTGGGCTGCAATTGCACCTTGATCATATTTTGTGTGGCTATTGGGAAATATCAAGAGCTCTTTCAGGATATGCAGATCGGAAGAGCACAC
>CBVK0101964124.1:0-11975 GCA_900067695.1 Picea abies | reverse complement strand
TTATGCATTGGATCATTGTGTTCCTACAACTTGGTGTCAATTGTGAATTGGTGTTTGCTGTGTGTTTCACTAGTCTCGATCAAGATCATGGAAATTTCTGGAAATTGATGACTGCAATTTCATTGTTTACTATTTATGGATTATGGAGGTATCATGCATGTTTGATTTAAATTGCACCACCAGTGATGAAACTTGGGTTTTGTATTATGAAAATCGGGCAAGGTTTTAAAAGTTTGTTCAAATTGGGAAAAATGACATGTGTATATGTTTACTTGGGAAATTACGAATTATGGACAATGGTTGTTATTTTATAGTATATGATGGATAACAATAGATAAATGTGACGGTGTGTTCCTTTTGATTTTGTTTAAATGAAAAGAAAAGAAATGAAAGAAAACCAACTATTCTCTTGACAGGACTGTTGAAAGGCATAGTGATTCTGAGTATGATTATAGACTATGTTAATTGAGAATTTTGAAGAAATTGGATGTGGGACAGTGAACAGTCTTGACACATAGTAATTGTTAATTGATATTGATATCCTTGTATTGAATACATAGTTGTCTTTATGGATCACTTAATTGGTTTTATGAACAATATTTGTTCTTTTCCCTACCATTCTTTCACTTTTCACACATTACAAGTCCCCTCGCATTCCCATATTCACTATCCACTCCCTGTTCTTAAAATTTAATTATAGTTAAGATAAATTATGTATTATGACAGTTAAAGGATCACACATGGATAAATTATAGTGATATATTCTTTTGATTTATGATCACACATGGATAAATTATAGTGATATATTCTTTTGATTTATGATACAGTTTATTGTTTGATGATTTGTTGAGCAGTAATCATGATCTATTCCTCCTCATTTTAACACTTTTCGGTCAATACAATCCCTCACATATCCCATAAATCTTATTCACCCCCTTCTCATTGACAAGTATTACATGATTTGTATGGATTGGATTGCATGAGTTTGATGTGTTGCTGAGCCAAACTTTGTTTCATATTTAAAAGAGATGTCATGTATGGTTGTTGAAGAAACTATTTGCTAATTGATAATGCATATAGGATTGACATTTTTTAGCAGAGGTATCCATGGCCTGGGTAACAGAGGAAGAGGAAATTGGAACAGGGGACCTAGAAGGCTAGGGTTCTCTATACATTTTGATGCAGACTCACAAGAGTTGGGCTAGTTATTTCAAGCTGGCTGTTTTAACTGGATTGGGAAAAGAGTGGTCCAACCTAGGCCATAAAGGCCTTCATTCCAATCCCCACATGTACCTGGTATCCCAGTGTCCCCTCATGTCTCACTACAGCTTGAAGTCTCTGAAAACGACGGATGGCAAGAGATTGTCCACTCGACAGTCTCCAAACATTGTGGCTGGCCTAAATTGTCTGTACCTGCTCCTCCACCTATTAATCAAATTATTCAAGCTACCCCTGTCCACTCAATAGTACAATTTGCCAATGCAAGCAAAAGGTTAAAAACTGAGGCCCACCATGCCCCTGAAAAATGAAAAGCCGTTGTTGCCCCCTCCTCACCGTCAAATGACTCTCCCAAATCCGTGTCCTCCCACATGCATTTGAGAGATGATTTCTCTCATGTGACCAATGATATTAGGACTAAAGGCTCCACACAACCTAAGGAAAATTTATAGAGATCAAAGGGTGAAAGAAGTAACAAGGGAAATATTGCCTCCTTGAGTGAAAAATATTGTTTTTAAGTGTTTTTGTTTATTCATTGTTGAGAATAGTTGACTTCTGAAATTTTGGACAACACACTGTTTTTTGGATATATGGGTAATTTGTAAAGAGAACGATTCTTTTGATAAATTGGAATGGAATAAACGATTTCTTTATGTCTCATTTGTTTTGATTAATGACTTAGTGTCTTTACTTCTATCTGTATATTTATTTCAACGTCTGTTATATTCAGAAAATTACATAAATATTTAATTTTTCAGCAAACTTTCATTTATAAAAAGATCAGCCTAAGCACTTGTAATCAATACTTGTGGATTAGGAAACAATTTTGATGGCTATAAACATGGGGTGATATTCCCGTCTATCTTTCTTTAGCCAAGTAAGATATGAAAATGCTTGAGTAAGATCATTTCATATATTTTCCTCAACAAGGTTGATATTATGCAAGAGTCATGAATGTAATAAGTTGATAACATGAATAAATAAAGAGTTTAAGGAGAATCTTGTATATTGTGTTCTTTACTTGTCTATGTGCGTTTATTAATGATGTTATACTTCACAGACTAGATTTAGTTTATGGATTGATTATGCTGCAATATTCATGAATGACTGTGATAATCTATGTACTAATCAAGAACCTATCTAAGCTAAAAGAAGGAACAATGACTGGTGTATCCACCTCCCTTTCCCTTACTCTTGCAGAAGCCTAGTTCCTTCAATCCCCATAGATGCCTTGGGTGAGACTTCATCTACATAAGTAGGTGATTCTGAAAGGGCTGGTGTCTTGTGGGTTTTTTGGTCATAGTTAACCAAAACCCTGGGTCTTACAACTCGTGCATAGACCAGTTTAAATCCAACACAACCTTTCCTATAATTTTTCTTCAACTACAATGCTGAAATTTCTTTGACAATCACAACTCTTGGAATTCCTTGAACTGAGCTCAAATTTACTTTCTCATCCAGGAGAGTAAATTCCTTATTGTAACTATCCAAGACAACATGATTCTCACCCAACCAATCCATACCATTGAGTAAATAATATGATCCCAAAGGTATAGTATTCAAATCAACCTTTGTGCATAGTCCATTCATATCCAATGGAAATGCCTTAACCATATCATTGATTTTCCTTTTTTCTCCTGTAGCTAACTGTACCAGCCACGGTTTTCCAAGTTTTCTTCTTGGTAAATGGAATGTTTCCACCATATTAGGATCTAGATAACTATGACTAGCCGATGAGTCTATTAAAATAACAATAGGTTGGTCATTAATATTACCTTCCACCTCGATCATGCATGACTGGAACTCAACCTACTTGTTATGCAACGTGATGTAAATCCTTGGCACATTCCTACCCATTTCCTCCATTATCACAGCTTGTTGTATACTATGCACAGTCCTAGCTTTATCACCTCTTTGAGGGAAATATCTACACATATGATTTCTGCCACAACCCTGACACTGTATAGATTGTTTCGATGGATTTTTTCCCACTGTTTATGGCATTCTAGGATCTTGAAAAGTCATCTGTCCTTGATAATTATTTATGAAAAATGGTGGCTTAGCTTCCTTCTTCCTTTGTTCCACATTTCTTTTCATCTTGTCTTCCCAAGCCTTATGGAAGGTTGTCCTTCCCCTCTGTTGCACATAAAGACACTTAGCATGCCTTATGGTTTATTATAACATCTTAGGGTCATCATAATGTATCTTGTCACTGATAAATGAGGGAAACCCACTCAAATATATCTGAATCATCACTTGTTCATCCTTGATAAAAGGCACATAATTCAACAATTCTAAAATTCTTCTTTCGTACTCGTCAATTGTCATATTCCCAAGCTTGAGTTCAAAGAACTCCTTTATTTTCTTGTCATAGTACTTCTTGGTAAAGTATTTCTTTTGTAAATACCTCTTGAACTATCTCCAGTCCAATTTATTCTCATCTCCACTTGCACATAGTGATCCCACCACATTGATTCCTTTCCTTTTAACTGATACATAACAATTCTCCATTTTGCATGCACATAATAGTTATGCAGCTGTAAGTGCTTTCTCATACCCAACAACCATATCTCTGCATCTTATTATTTCTTTTTCTTACCATCAAATGTAGGAGGCTTGATCTTGTTCATTTTCCCCTGTAGATCATCTACCCCAATCCTTCTCTTATTCTTTCTGTCAGGAGATGGAAAATTGAATTACTACACACTTTCCTGAAAGAATGCTTACCAACACCTCTTTCTTATATTTTCTTCTCATCACAAGACTTGCAACTTATTTATCTACTAATATCTTTCTCCTTATCCATCTTCCTTTCTATTATGTCCAGAATTTGCATCAATTTGACATTGAAGTCATCTTGTTGTGCCTTGGCTCTCATAAGCCTTTCATTATTAGCCTTATAACTCTGGACATCTTTCTGCACTAATTCTATAGTTTATACCAAGTTCATGCAATCCTCCTTGGATTATGTACCATTAACACCCAAACCGATATACATATGCACAAATCAATTATCAGGACTATAATTTCTTTATGCATCTTCCATGTTTTTAACCTTCTGCACTGACTCTGTCCTACGCTATTCACTAAAAAAATTTCAAAATATGTAAGCAATTAAGATTTGGTAGATGGTTTCATGCAACATCTACATGAAAACTTTGCACCATTTTGTTAGAATCATTTCACTTGGATTTCTGGGACGATTTGAACATCCCAAAATGTAGTGCGCACACATCTATGCACACTAAGTTCTAGCCCATACAATTCCAGTATTGAACCAATGGCTCTGATACCAATCTGTAACGTCCCCATCCACCCTAGGCTGGGCCATGTCATCCCATAAAAACTTCTGACATAGTTCTGAAGCCACTTTGTAATGTACCTAGTCTCCTACTAAATCCCTTTACCACCTTTCACATTCTCTAAGTCAACTGAATTGTAACATTCCCAACATACCACTGACCAATATTACTCTAGGGGTACACTACACTGAATCTATTTTAAGATATTCAACACAGTTTCATTTGAAGTAACGCGCTCAGCCCAAACTTGAGCCACACCACATAACTTTTAACAACAGAAGAAACCTTTTTCCTTACAACTCAATCTTAGCGACATAATTAAATAAAACAACTATGCACACCAACATACTAACCACACAACCTAACTGTGCGCACATCCATCTGGGTGACATGTGTCACTTTTGAATTCACTATGCATGGAATCAAATTCCTTAACTACACACTCATGAGTTTAATCCTCCGAAGCACAAAGGTTACGATCTAGTGCACCCGATCATTGAGTCTTCTTCTTGACGACTCATAAATAGAACCACAAGGTTAGTTTAATAGGAAAGAGTACCGCATTTGTCATAGCCATGCACAACTAGAAATATAGGCTAAGTGCACCGTACTTACTTGAACAAACAACAACAATAAAATGAAAACAATTACACATATGAAACACATGCAAGAATTTAACATATGTCAAACAGAGACAAATATGCTTAGTAAAAAATACAAACACATAGAGAATACTTATCTTAAATGAAAGTCACCAATTGCGGCCTTGAATCAGATGTTCCTCCCAACGATAGACATTGTTGCTCATAATATTTTGGCAACATGTAACCCCCAAGTTGGGGCTCAACTTCAACAGGGAAACCAGGGTTCTAGTGACAAGCTATGTCCTAAAACTCAACATAATTGGCCAGTCCTAGATGCCCACTGTTGAACTAGCCCACAGTCCCTCATTCCCAACATGCTTTTCATACACAAGGAAGTGTTCCCCTTTTCTTCTCACCAGTCCCTTAGCTGCCCCACTTCCCTTCCCAGGATTACCAACAACAGGTCGGACATGAAGTCTTTGAGCACTGTGACTAATTCAAGTGCACCAGGGAACAATTCTAAGTAGAACTCTCGCCTAGAGAGTATTCTCATGGATATGGAAACCACTCCACAACAACCAGTCTTTCACCTAGAGAGATTGCTCACAATCTACCAACCCAACTCTTCTACAATGAAACTTTGTACTACAATCCCACAACTCCTTACAAGATACTCTTTGCAGATAAGGTAATAATCGTATTTTCTAGATAATCCAAACCCCTTCTGCCCACGAGAGCTTGCAGTATGAATAATAAGACAACTCCCCCCAAAATACGCTAAGGCCAACAATATATATTGCATGTCTCCCAATTGACACTTGTCACCTCCAAAAGTAAATTTAAGACACTTGGTGACCCGTTCCCTACCCTTGGGAACTTAGGATAAAATAATATATCTAACATTACACTTTTCTCAGAAATATTATTAAAATATTCCCCATGAATTACGACTCATACCCTTTTCCCTTTTTCGGTGGAGTAGGTCCCACCATCTCTTTTCATTTGAGTCAGTCAGCGCACAACGATGCCAAATTGTATTAATATTCATGATTGTATTTACATGGATAGGTGCACTAGCCTATTTGTGTCCAGGATCACTAGCCTCAAAACATAAACATTCATTCCCGCGCACTAACCTAAGTGCATGCAACACAATTCAATGTGCACACTTACCCAGGTGTGCCCAACACACAAAATGTGCGCACCCTATCTTTACATTAATTCTCCATGTACTTACTCTGATGCACATAATGCCATAACCAAGTGTCCTTGGCTCACCAGCCTAAATGTTCATTACATTTACACTTGATACCAATTCTTCTCACCAACCTATATGCAATTACAAGACACTACAAAATATCATTCTCAGATATAGGAGTCATGCCTATATCTCCACTTAACCAAAATAAACATTAGGGACTATCATTTCATTCAAACATTTTTCCAAATACTTGAAAGGATTGTTTGAATTATTACTAAAATTACATAACTGAATACTACCTTCACTCCATACAAACTAGAGTACTATATTATCCAAGTTAGAATAGTTACCTATAGAATCACCTTTTTCTCCATAACAAATATTACCCAAAGAATTTGTTCCTCTACTTGTGCATACTTTTCCTTTTACAATGGCCATACCCATGCATTTCTTTGGTAAAATTTAAGGCCAACACCTTTTTCCTATTACAACTTAGGAACTACCCCAAAAACCTAATTCAAACTGAATGTATGTCCAGATCTTTGGTTCCATTTCCATTTCTAACTCATTATGTGAAAACTAGTTTCCATTCAACCAAACCCAAGTAAAAATTCTTTCCTTGGGATCCTTAAGTTGTGTGGGATCATAACCCAGAGCTAGAATGTATATTTTCCAATAGAATCTGTACCAATGATGGGTTTACCATCCATTGATAATATTTCCATTTGCTAGACATGTCAAGCAAACCACTACATCTCTGACAAGGAAATTGATGTAACAATAATGCTTATCTTCCTTCCAAACCAACTTACTATGTAAGTTTAGATTCACATTCTTTCAAAATAATTTTAGCAACATTTTCTTAAAATTCAGATTCCTTCTAAATATCATGGATACCCATTATATTTATAGGATCTAAAAGGATTTCCACCTTAGACATATGAAGAAGTCTCAATTTTCTAATTTTTTTATTATCAATATTCACCCCATTAGGTGGCACTCCCACCTTTTTCTCTTTTATTTTCATTTCAAATTAGTTGAATAATCATTCCCTATGTGTCACATATAAAACATTCTTATCAATTAATTTCATTAAATATTTTATTTTTAATTTATTAAAATAGTCATATATCAAATAGCCCACTAAAAGTGGATAATTTTTAGGTCAAATTTAAATATCATCATAGGTTCATTTATTGTTACCTTAATATGGATCAATATATCGAATATTTATCTACTAGGGAGTAAGGACTTCCCTTCCTTCATTGTGCACCCCTTGATCATAACCATGAGGCATGCTACCTCCCATAATTAGAGTAGGAATGTTACCTCCAGTCCTAAAGAAATTAGTATTTCCGATCCATCCAACTTCCTTATCCCATGTATTCTTGTCTCTCTCTTGGGACCGAGTAAGATAACCTAAGCAACTCCACTCATCCCCATGCAACAAATCGAAAGCATCTTGGTCATGTCCCACACCCACATGTTGGTGAGTGGGAAAGGATTTTCCCAGTCTCATGCACATTCATGAATCACACAAACACATCAAATATAACTACACAAACACCTAATCCAAACCATAACTCTTAATTTCAAAAGTTATCTTTAATGGTTCTTATTATCAGACTCCCCAACAATTTTTTTTCCCAAACAATCAAGAACATATTAAGTTATGATCAATAGTTCTTTCTATCAAAATCCTTCCCAAAATTCCATTATATAGAAAAGAACACTTACATCCTTCAAATAACTAGTGGCCTTCATCACAATATTAAAAAAAATCATAATACAACATATGCATATTGGCATATATATCATAAGCATAATATCATCTCATGAGATCTATGTCAATTACGATTTTATATCCTTCTAATTTTCATCCATAATCAAAATGGATTTCTTACTTTGGTAGCTTGGAAAGCTCCATCATTTCTATCCTAGGTCAACATAAAACACCTCCATCCTAGATTCTTGCATAATTTGCCAACCTACCACAATTTCCACTCACTCAATAACATCATTGGTCATTATATCATCATCATAACATCATCACATAAGAAATTAGACAAACATCAATCCATGTACTCTCATGAATTTTTCCAACCATGAATGTATCATCTCATCATTAGACAACAATCATACAAAGGACATGCATATGTGTTCATAAACATATCTATATACATCAACAATCTACATAAATCCACTAGTATCCATTTCGTTGATAATACAAGTGATCAAACCAACTAAGAATAACCATCTTGGTTATATAGAAATCCAATCCAGGCAAAAAGGGGCATTATGTACTCCCCCTCTTTGGAAGAAATAGTGGCTCAAATTTGTTATAGGCACAAGAAACCTAGGCTATGCCAGATCGAATTATAACAAGATTTCAACATTGTAGGTGCCATGCTAAATAACATAAGAATTTTATTTTTTTTAGCCTAAAGTCAAAGTTTAATCATAACTTTATTTCATAAAATTGCCCATTATGCAACATCCAAATGATAACCAATTAAAACATCAAATGCATGAAACTTTATTCAAATGTCATGATTAAATAATATGCAACAAATAAGGTCATCTCATACCAAACAAATTTTGATCAACACTCAAAGTGACTTCAAGTTGTAAATAATTAGATTCACCTTGGATTGATACTTCATGTGTACTTTAGTCGTCATCTATGAGAATATACTAGCCATAAGTATAATCTCTCAAGCAATTTCATTGAGTATTATCTTACTCAACCATCGTAACCAACGATGGATTTTATATATAATATGCTTACCATTGTCTTCCCATATGCCTCAACCACTAGCTCATGATCTCAAGATATGATTACTACAATATCATTTTGTCATTCATTTGAAAATCACATGGAAAACCAAGCTTCAACAGATCCGGGAAAAAAACTACATGCAACATTAGATATTCATTCTATTGTATAAGAAACAATGACCCAATGCAAATGAAGGGCTTAGTTAGTACAACTTGTCCATTTTCATTAGAAACCACCATACTTCCACTAGCTTACATAACATTTAAGGAATAGATTAATTATAAGAAAAGTTTGAGTAAACCGATATTCTTTTTCACCTATTCCACAATGATCACTCAAACCTAAAGATACTTCTTATCTCCTCAATGCTTACATACCAATAATTTCCACCAACTTGTCGAAAAAATATTAGTATCCACATCACATTATCATTAACCCATATAGTTTCATAAGCCAACCACGAATCCACAATCATGAGCATCATGTTAATTAGTGACTTATTGGTCTCAATAATTAAATTCTTCACCTTGCTTGTTAAAGTTTAAATACATAAGCTCACATGCACAACCTTCCAATTAAGATATTGAGGGTCAACACCATGAGTACAATTTTTTCTATCTCATCACAAAGCTCAATATCTTTATTTTTACACATTTAAGCTTTATATCCATATCTAATTACAAAAATGAAACACTATCTTCTTAACATAACAACCTTCAATATTATTCAAACTAATGAACCCATTCCCCAAAATCTTTAGAAATAGATCTTACCAATCTCTTTAAGAGAAATCTTCCATCTTTTATCATCTTATCCTAGAGACGTTTTCTCAACTTCAAGAAAAACTTAAGCAATTCAATGTTATGACAACCAAATACAACATAGCACAAGAACATAAACCACTAGTAGTTAACTATTTCAATTCAATGGACAAACCAACATGCTTCACAAATATAATCATGCTCAAGACTTATTTCTTTATGCATATAATTTTGACTAGTTTTACTTGAAAGTCAAGGGTAAGATCCATTAGGACAAACAAATCTTCATAAAGTTCCTATACTAAGTCATCATTCAACTATGTCATCAAATGAGCACATGATCATAACCAACATTAACCTAGATATATCTATAAAATTTCAGAAATATAGTTTCTTCAATCATATATTAATAACAATCTTTTAGTAATCATATACATATTGATATGGTTTCTACCAACATACATCGATGTTACAAATATAACCTTTAATTTCTCATTATTATGATTTGAGAATCCTATGTTGCAAACTAAACATAAAGAAATAAATATTAACTATTGTAGTTTCCCTTAGCACTAAGTCAACAAAAACCAACAAGTCAATAAAGCTAACCCAAATAAGAGACCCTTTTAAAAAATGATAAATCCCAAGCAAGAAATTCTCAATATGTCAACATCCAATTCCCATAACAATTACAAACATCATACTCATTTCCAATGATATCAACATTTATATTACCAAATCTAATTGTAGTATGTGTACAATTGGTCGACACATTAATAAACCCTCTCAAGACCCACTCATTTCCCATGAGGTTCGACACATTAATAAACCCTCTCAAGACCCACTCATTTCCCATGAGGTTCTCTTGTTGGTGTTTACCCCTACAACTATGTTATAGTTCTTACATGCATTTTTCTTCTTGAGCATTCGATGAACACTCAAGGATTCAAAACCAATATATTAGCCAATATAGTTGAAAACTTTAACTAACCCATGAGAGTAATAATATAAACACATTTAATTACTTCCTTGATAGAGGTTTATTCAAATGGTAAGTGACAATTGTACATCTAGAGTTCAACACAACTTTTATACCCTTAATCTTGAAATACAAGCATCTAACTTCCCTATCCACGAGTTCAACTCAAAGACAATAATTACTTTCACAAGTATGACAACTTGATGATTCTTTTCATAATAAAAAGTAATTTACAACATTTAACAAATTTTATTTAGTTCCAATGTTGACACACAACTAAAGTTATAAACTAGAATCTATTTCAATTAAAATCCAACAAATAGGGATGATCTATCAATGTAAAGAATTGATTAACCAACACTGCTTGCCCCTACATTCATAGTACTCACAGGATTCAAACAATTGATAACAAGAATCTATCAATGTAAACAATTGATAACAAGAATAACCAACACTGCTTGCCCCTACATTCATAGTACTCACAGGATTCAAACCATTGATAACAAGAATAAACAACACTGTTGGCCCTTACATTCAAAGTACTCACATATTCAAGCAATCTTTATTACATGCATATTTATTCATTGATTATCTGTCAATTAAATATCATTTTTGCAACTAACAATTGAACTTTAATCTATATCCATGAACAAATAAATACTACATTTATCATAAACCCTTAAACTACTAAATAATTCAACTACTAAATGATTGTTGTTCATAATATTTGATTCCCACATTACTTCAAACACTTGGCATGCAATCTAACAATCTCTTCATTGAAAACTCTTTAAGAAAAAGCTTTGCACATGAGCATATATCAAACTTATTAATAATTAAACATATTTAAGGTGATCCATGTTAACTAAAGGCCATAAATGCACAACAATCAAACCTTTACTAGACTTGCAAGTTAAGAAAATTGCTCTCATAATATTCAAGAATGAAAACATAATATTCAAGAAGGAAAACAACAATTCTAGGCATAGTCTTGAAAGCAATAGTATAAGTATTAATCTAACATGAATAATATATGCCCTTCACATGTTCAAACCAACGAATCCAAGCACAATATGGAGAGATTATCATTTTTCTCATTTCCTCAATTTAGTTAGCGACTTATAGGATATGCCCGTAGGTTATATATATAT
>CBVK0101964122.1:0-10763 GCA_900067695.1 Picea abies | reverse complement strand
TTAGGAAATCCGATAGTCACGATATGTTCCCGACATAGAGTGATCCGATGTTTCATATTCTCCTCGATATTAACGACCATTGATCTATGGCTTAACATACGATTGGTACATGATCTCTATTTAAATAGCATGGAGGGTCATTTGCTGATGATCGATTGTGAGAAAATATCTCTGTAATCTTTTTCTTTTGCATTAATAAATTGCTCCAAATGGCCGCGTTGGCTAGGGCCGTGGATGTTTCCCCATAGGGGTTTTACCATGTAAAAACATCGGTGTGTTGATGTTTGATCTGGTTATGTGAGTGGTTACTGAAGATGTTCGTCCTCTATTGGAATACTTCTGTTGTTGAACACCTTGGACCAAATTCTCTATTTAAGCCATCTCTACTTGGTTAGAGATAGTTGAGTAAGGGTAGAAGAAGTTAGGAAACTAACCAAAGCCATAACTCAACATTTAATTAGGAACAAATATATATTTTTAAGCATTTATTAACATGTACATGAATTTCCTTGGAGAAAACTGCATATACGCGTTCTACATAACTGCTAGGGCATGTACAAGTTCAAAAAAAATGTTTTTTAGAAAATATCAAGGAGGTATGAGGAAGAGGTGTATTGTAGGGGCTAGTGGGATTTGCTGACTATACTCACCAGTCAACTGCAGTAGTGGGTTAGGAAAGTTGGTTGAATATATAGTTAGAGTCGACTGACCGAACAATTAAGAAATGTAACCAACTGGTAATTTTACATTATACATACATATATGTGGTTATGTAATGGAAAGACATCAACTTTTTCTTTATATAATAAAATTCATTGATGGTTCTCCCACTACTTGTTTATGTCTTCTTGTGTATCTATGTGTTTCTATATATGATTTTGTAACATGTATTGCTTTGTGTAAGGATCTATCAGTGGCTTCTCGTGCTTTCCCTTAGACTACAACATTGGTTCCATTGATGGTAGTTATGAACTTGAGCATGCATAGAAAAAGTAACATAGATGTTAACCTTGGAGGACATACACGAATGGTGGTAGCATAAAATTACCAATTATATAAAAAACTATGCAAGACGAAACTAACTGACACTAGCGGAAGCACACACTCAGTTCTTCTTGGAGACACATGAACGATTCTTGGAAGCCATTCTAGAAGCATTGTATGAATATATCAGTAAATCTAATGTGCATAATCAACCCCTATGATCAATAGAACAAACCTCAATGAGTGGTTCAAGAAGATCATGCAAAATTACATTGAAGAACAAGCGTTTGAAGATAGAGAGTTAGTCAAAACCATCGAAAACAAATTCTATACAGAACTACACAATGAGTTTCTTTGCACTGTCCCATCCTTAATTCAAAATTTTCTCTTAGACAAGGGAGCTGGGGACAATATCAAGTACCGACCCTTTCTAAAAAATCCTCCTTTGAAATCTAATTGGAAAGAGAAATAAGAAGAGTGGGAATACTTTTTTGAATCTAACTACAAAAACACCAAAGAAGTTTGGGACTATTTCCTAAAGAAATGAGCATAGAAAAAATGATGAACACCATCGACCATGAGTAATTCGGGTTGGCATTGGGAGGTTGGATGATCCATGAGATGATATAAGTCAAATTCTAAGTTCAAGCACACCCCAGTCGAAAATGTCAGAAGTTGGGAGGAACATAACTAAATCAAGTGAGAAGTCTACACTTCTAATGGAGACCCATAAACCCTTAATGGATATACAAAAAATGGAGCGGGACAAAAGAAAAAAGAGGTGAGAAGAGTTACGAAACGAGAGGGATCCCAAAAATTCTCATAGAAAACCAAGAGTTACGAAACGAGAGGGATCCCAAAAATTCTCATAGAAAACCTACCCAGATGCTATAGATCATTGGAGCATCCCTTGAGAGTGCTCCGACAGATCCTGGGAGGAGTGGAAGATTGCAAGTAAGTATGGAAGTCGATGGTCCCAAAATAAATTGAATAGGTCGATATGGATATTGACAATTCAGGACCCACAATTCGTATTTCACTTGCAATAATTTGCAGCCCATGTATTGAAGACTTCGTGCTCCAGAGACTTCATGTGGATACACAATCACCAAGGGTGTGGTGTTGAACTGATATTGCTGGTCAGATATGAGACATGTTGCTCATTGAATCACAAGAAAAAATCAAAAGTTGAAGAAAGGATATACTCCTTCATATAAGAGATCTCACGAACTTTGACCCCTTACCAAATATACTTTTGGAAGACTCTAAATCAATAGACAATGGAACTGAATAGACAAAACCCTTTAGAGGATGATTTGTCAAGTACATAGACAAATCCCGTCATCTAGATGATCCAAACCCAAGCAAAGAACAAATGAATTTAGAAATCAAATACATCCTATGTAAAGACCAACAAAATATTGTACTAGTCGAGTTGAATATTCATAATTTGACTCAAGAAAGTAGTTCAACTTCTTAGTCAACTTTGAAAAAAACTCTTGTAATAATCCCATCCTTGAAAAAATCCAAGAAAATAATGGGCCTCAATCACATACCGATCTATGATGAAACAAAGATCCCAAATGACATTGGTTCTTCTTTGAAAAATTAAGGGATGCAACCTACATAACTGACGAGGATAAACAAATGGCACAATTTGGTGTCACTTATGAATTACATAGATAATAAACAACACACGAAAGGAGAAATAAAGCAAAAATTCCTCGCATTTTTCAAAACACAAGATATAAGCCACCTAACAAAAAAAAACCAAAAGAAATCAAGCTGATTCTGGGAAAAACTGTCCATGAATGTGATAAAAGATTTAAATATCTTTTAAGTCAAATTCCATATGTAATTGAAGAAAAGTTGCTTGTACAATGGTATGTGGCATGCTCATTGCAAAAGATCGGAGTTCCATTACGCATGTATGATCTCCAGACATGTGAATAAGTATTAAAAAAGTTCAAAAAATAGAAATGGACAATGAAGGCACATTGACTTCATCAATCATTGGCAAAATACAAGAAAAATAGTTGTAAAATTGCAACAATAAAGAAAAAATATGGCAATCTCATGCAACTAACTATAGTGCACAATCTGTTCTAGTGAAGGACATACAAAATATTATTGTAAGTTTAGCGATGCACTAGATCCTTTTGTCCTTCAAATGCAAATAAAAACATTTTTTGAAATTTGTGAGGGTGTAACAAATCATTCTACAAGAGATTTCCCACATAATCTAAGGAAAGTACAACCAAAGTGGTTCCACATATGTAAAGAAAACAATCACTCAACACAATAATGTTGGTTGAATGGGAAAAATCAAACAAACATCCACTTAGTATATCATACATAGATGATCGACCAAAATGTCAACCAAGGCAACAAAAATGGCTATAGAGGTCGAGGTCATGGAGGCTATCAAGGCCGAGGAAATTTTGGTAGAGGAGGTCGAGGAAGTTATTTTTTCTTCAATTGTTGGAAATAAAACCACATCAGTTTAGATTTCCCAATAAAATATATAATTGATCTCAAGTTCTGTAACATTTTTGGAGTGGGAGGCCACTCCCTCGAAGACTTCCCAATCGTGTTAGAAAAAGTAATGAATAAAATAAATGTAAATCTGTTGCATATAGTTCTAAAACAAGATATTTTAAATTCAAAGAACCTCCATGTAGTAACATGCCTGAGAGCTAGAAAATACATTTATCCAGAGCTTCCAAGTTGATAGAGGGGAGGCCGAAATACATATACCGACCTAGAACAGGAAGACTGCCCAATCATGTTAGAAAAAATAATAAATAAAAGAAATGTAAATCTATTGCATACAATTCTAAAACATGATATTTTAAATTCAAAATCCTTCAGTAGTAACATGCCTATGAGATGGCGAAGACATTTATCTGGAACCACCAAGTCAACAAAGGGGGGGCCAAAATACATATCCTGACCCAGAACATGAAGAAAAATTAATGTGGGAAACAATGGAATTTTTCAAAAACATCGACCAAGATAAAGTAAAAGGAAACAAGGGAGGATATGAAAATGTCTCAGACATTGCACTAAATGAATTTATGCAATTACCGAACAAAAATAGTCAGTGAGTCACTTGATCAACCTGCTAGGAATTCTAAGAGAGTGTAAAGAAGACCAATGACAAGTCAAAAGTATTCCACAACTATCTCTGGAAAGGCACACAAATAACTTCAACCCACAAGTTGACCTGGAAATTGAAAAACATATGATCAAACAAGTCATAGTCGAATTCTGGGTCCCAAGTAAATATCCTCCCCAAAGAAACATGGGTTCAACTCAGGAAACCCCTGCCTCAGCCGATAATGAATTTTATAAAGCTAGAATATTAGATGTTCATTGAACTCATTGGCACACTTAAAAGTGTCATCACATCCATAAAATAAATCCCAATGAGAGTTGACTTTGAAGTAATCAATTTGGTTGAATACATTCCTACCTACCCTACATTAGTCGGATGACCTTGGGGTTGAAACATGAGGGCCACAATCTCCCTCGAGAGGGACATAAACAAATTTAAAGGTATCAATAGAAAAATAATAATCCCCTTGGACCCAAAAGAAGGAAAACCATGGGTCGAGACATGGGATGAATCTCATGAAGCCCGATGTTTATATCAATTAATGAATGAGTAAAAGGACAATGTCGAGCCCAATAGTGAAGGAGAAATTTTAGTTGGGTCTCCATTATCAATAGGGAGCCCAATAGTGAAGGAGAAATTTTAGTTGGGTCTCCATTATCAATAGGTCAAAAATTAGCTATGGAACTATACAGTTGGAAAAATGGATAATTATGAAGCTCAAGCTAAAGAGTGTTGGTCGATAAAGGTGATACTATTAAAGTGATCCAAATGATGATTTTTAGTACAAGTAGTACCTATCATGGTCAAAAGAAAGTTAAAACAAACATCAACACTAATTCCGACTCATACACATACAAGGAAACCCTTGAGGTTCAACAGAATGAACTCTCCATTGTTTCATGTTGATGAGGTTTCCAAGTCAGTTGGAGAATAGGGGAGAGTGAAAATATTAGTTGATTCCTTCATAGGCCAAGGAATGTGATGGTGAGAAAATCATGCACCTTAACTACAAACATGGAATAATTCTACCCTATATTTTGTGGAATGGTTTGGTGAAAAGAAACCATAGTAAATCTTGACATCCTGAATTTTAAGCCTGGTTTCAACCTAGTCAACCACATCCAGCAATGTGATAAAGAAAGGAGGGAAGTAGGCTACCAGGATGAGAGAGTGTTATGTGACTTATTGGTAAATGAATACATAAACAAATCTCCCTAGATCGATCTAGATCTAGAACAAAACAAAACAAAACATGACACTTTCCCTAAGCTCTAACTATTGAGTTTACTAGCTAACAAGAGATTGGAAACATACTATTTAAATGTCACTTCCTCTTGCTGTTGTCATCATAGCTCACTCTGGTGCTCCTGTGATATTGAATCTGCAAGGGAAAACAAGCCAACCAAAGTGAAAGCAATCCAATATACTCAATAAGAAATTATGCATGTGATCAAGGAATCATACAATAAAACAATATAAGTTTTATGGGAAAGAAGAATATCATTGTATTAGATTAAAGTGAAAATGGAGATTACGACCAAAGCCTTGATGTTGCAATGTCCCTTCTCGAATGAACCGTTTCTCCAACACACACACTTGCCCCAAGCTTGAATGAAGAATATCCACAATGACTTGATGAACTGAAATGGATCCCTCAAGTATGAACTGACATAGAATTCCTCATCCAATTCTTAGCTTTGAATCAACCTTCTGTGCTTAAACTTTTCCATGAGAGATCCCTCTTTATATAGGGGAAATATAGATGTTTGAAGAGATTAGGATGATCCCACCAAATCAGAGAAGCGAGTAATATCCAAACCATTCGGACGCCACCTCATCTTCTAGAATATCCCCTTCTAGAAATTTCATGAAACATGACCTTTTCTTAGTCTTTTGACATCATCACACCCTAAGTGTAAAGCAGAATGCAGAGAATTTGTAGGCCAGATTCAAGGAAGGGGGCGACAATCAGGTGTCATCTTACCTTGCATATAGTGTAGCCTGTGACAACCTTTCTTTATAAGGTTTTCAAGAAGAGAAAGTTAGTCACTTCCCTCATGGTAAAAGATTATTTTTTGAGAACATGAACACATGTTTGTTAATGGATCACTGGGGTGCCCAAAATAATGTGTAACATAATGCCGCATAAAGTATGATACTGGAACTTATGACAGCCGAAATACTTTGTAGAATGTGTGTGTCGAAAATAAGGAGCGAACCAATCAGAGACTTGCAAACAATCAAGCATCAACATAATAATACACCATTGTCTGAGGTAGGCATTCCCATACTCAATTTAAAAAATGTCAAGTGAGTCATGGCCACTAAATATACACCATGGATCCATGTAAATGAATCATCATAGCCACCAGGAATACACTATACATCTATGCGTTAAAATGACTCAATATTTGGGCATAGCCACGTGACATAAACAATGGATTTATGTGTCAATGCAAATCATAAATACTTCATCACAACCTAGATCAGAATGATGAGATCCAGGGTCTTCATTTCGAACATCCCTAAGTGCGAATCTAACCATGCGATTACAGGTGATGAATTTGAACGTGGTAGAAACCACTTGATTATTGGTCAATGATGAGAATTGTTAACAAGTGTAAGGGAAATCACCATTGATGTCAATGACTCCCAAGGTACCCTAGTACAATCCAACAAATGTGACTACACTTAAGGCCTTCAATGGTATAGGTTTTAAAACTTACGATGTTCTTCCCTCGTTGTCTATTATGTTGGAAGGTAAATTGGTCAATGTCGAGGTTGGGGTCTTCGATGCACCTCTTGATTATAACCTTTTACTTGGACATAGTTGGATTGATTCCATGCGTGCAGTTGTGTCTACCCTTTTCTATGTGTTACGATTCTTGCACCAAGGAAAGGTTGTTACTCTTGACCAACTGGCCTTCTTTAATTCCAATTCTTGTTCTAGAAACATTCCTTTTATCTTGAATACACCCCTTGGTTACATGAATGTCGGAGTGCGTCTTTTGAACTATTCAACATTGATGGGTACATTTCCAATCCCACCACCCAATATTCCCCCTCCATTTGTTGCCTCTATTAACATGATATCCACCACTTTTCATGAAATCCATGAGTCATACGACCCATGGGTAGTACCTAACCCTGGTGACTACCTTTGTTATGATGAAAAGATGCCTTTAAGTCCGGTCGAATCCGCTTATCAAGCCATTTAATTGATAACACCCATTCCCCCTTCTGTTTGTGATTCATCTCCTGATCTATTCCACGTGGTATTTAATATTGATGAGATGACCATGTTAGTCATGTATATGGAAGATACTCCATGGGGTGATGGGCATCATCGCTCCATTCTCTTTCTAGAAAGTGATACCATAGAGAGCTACCAACAAATTTCAACCCCGTCAATTGTTGTTGTTATTTCTTAAGTTCCCGAGTCAACACACGATGTCTTGTATGAAGGGAACTTGAGTACAATTTCACCTACTGTCCCTCTCGACATATCAATTAAACCCAGATTCATGGAGAATGTTCATATCGGGGCCTCATGTTCTACTGATGAGGTCCACACTTATAAATCCCTTTTCCAAGAATTTTGTGACGTTTTCGCCTGGTGTTACAAAGAAATGGTAGGTATTGACCCTGATATCATTGTACATGAGACTAAGACATATCTAGACACTAAACCCGTTTGGTAGAGAATTTTCCTAGTCCATCGATATAAAGCTGCTACTATCAAGCTTGAGGTTGAAAAACTTCTTAACACTGGCTTTATCTATCCTATGGGTTTGACCGATTGGGTATCCAATATTTCTTTGGTAAATAAGAAGCAAGGAACCATCTACGTTTGTGTAGATTATAGGGACATAAATAAAGCGTTTCCTAAGGAAAATTATCCCACTCCTTTTGTTGACCAGATCATCGATGACTACGCCGAAAGATAAATCTTCTCCTTGATGGATGGTTTCTCTGACTATAATCAAATTAATATTTTACTAGTGGATCAACACAAGACTGATTTTATTTCCCCTTGGGGAACCTTTGCCTACCGTAAATTACCCTTTGGTATTAAGAACGCTGGTTCAACATTTTAGTGTGCTATGACTTATGCTTTCCATGATATTAAGCACATTGTGCAACCTTATCTTAATGATCTACCATCCCATTCCATGCATAGCCAGGATCACCCGACACATTTAAGGGCCATTTTTGTACACTGTCGTTATTATCATATACGTTTGAACCCACACAAATGTGTTTTTTTTGTGGAGTCCAACTGACTTCTTGGTTTTATTGTGTCGATACACACGATTCGAGTATACCCCTTGAAGGTTGAGGCTATTCTTAATCTACCTCCTCCTTCCACACTACGCCAAATCCAAAGTTTGCAAGGGAAGGAAATTTTTTTGCGTCGTTTCATCCCCAATTACACTAAACTAATGAAAGGATTCACTCGGATACTCAAGAAAGGTTACAGGTTTGTATGGGACAATACTGAAAACAAAGAATTTGAAGCTTTGAAACTTTCCTTAACCCATATACCATTATTATTTCCCCTTGACTATAGCCGGGATTACTTCCTATACTTAGCTTCTTCAGACTCTACCATTGCCATGGTATTAGTCCAAGAGGATGATTCACATGATGGACATGTGATATACTATTTGATTAAGAGTCTCATGACTACTGAAATCAAATACCTACATGTAGAGAAACTGGCCTTGGCATTTGTTCAGGTTGTCAAATGTTTTCGCCATGCAACATATCCTCACTCAAAAATTGCTAGGGGAAAAGTACTCCAAATGGATAGTGATTCTCCATGAGTTTGACTTGGATTTTGAATGTGCTAAGTCCAAGAAATCTTTGGTTTTTTCCGAACTGATATGCAACCTTCCCTCTATTGAGACAAAAAATGTGGCAAAGTATTCCTTGCCTAAAAAATCCATTTTTTAGATAAGTTATGATGATGTATGGTATGAATATATTAGTATCTATCTCCAGACTCAAACTTTCTAGCCCGATCTATCTAGTATGGATCGTTGTCGTATATGGTATCAAGCCCGACAATACATCATTCTTGGTGATACCCTTTACCACCATAGTGTTGATTCCATTTTTCAACGATGTCTCACCTACGATGAAGTTGAGAAAGCTTTGAATGACTGCCTTTCTGGAGCATGTGGTGGTCATATGTCTGGGTATGCCACTTCCCAAAATATCTTATGAGTGGGTTATTTCTGGCCTTCTTTGTTTAAGGACTACATTACTACTGTCCAAAAATGCCATGCTTGCCAAACTTATAATAACAAGATAAGATCTCTTCCTGCTCCCTTACATCCTGTAGTTTTTCACTGGTCCATTCGCCAAATGGGGAATTGACTTCATGACATGTGACCCTCACTCAGTCAAGAGCATGGATACATCATTGTAGCTGTGGATTATTTCACTAAATGGGCCAAGGCGATGCCTACATTTGACAACAGCAAGAAAACTGCAACATTGTTCATATTCAATCATATCATTACTTAGTTTGGTGTCCCTCAAGCTATCGTTACTGATCATGGTAGTCATTTTTGGAATTTTATTATGTCTGAACTTATTGAAAAGTTGGGTCTTCGCCATGAAAACTCAACCCCCTATTATCCATAGGCCAATGGCCAAGTTGAAGAAATCAACAAAGTTATTATTACTATGCTTCAACAGATGATAGGAATTCATAATACCAGTTGGCACATGATGTTTTTCTCAGCGTTATGGGCCTATCGGACATTCATCAAGTCTTCCATGGGATTTACACCTTTCCAGTTAGTTTATGGTATCGAATCTATCTTGTCGATTAAATGTGAAATACCATCTTTGAAATTGGCCGTTGAACTTCTCCCCAATACCTCTACTAAAGAAGAGCATCTTTTGTATTTAACGAAACTAGACGAAACCCGTCACGATGCCGCCTTAGTTATTGAAACTCAGAAGAAACATGTTAAATCCAAATATGACAAACATGCCAAGCCACACATTTTTTCGGAACGTGATCTAATTCTTCTTTACGAGAAAGATCGTGATTTGCTAGGGGATGGTAAATTGGAGGCCATGTGGCGAGGTCCCTACATTTTCAAACATGTGTTGGATAAGGGAGCCTATGAGCTAGTTGATTATGATGGAATTCCTTTGAGTGAACCCTGAAATGGGCTTTACTTAAAGAAGTACTATGCTTAAGTCTTTTTGCATGAGTTCTTTTATTTTAGTGTATCATACTCTTGTGTTCTTTTTCGTTTTTTTTTTTTGACCTTCAGGTGCTTACCTTGTGTTGTGCTTGGTTTCCATATGTCAGTTTCTTTGCTACCCTACATTGGCTTCACTGATGGCACTAGTCACAACACTCAAAACATGGAATCTGCAGCTTGGGAAATCTATGCGCCTATAGATGATTTGATTAGTCTACACGGTGTTTTCCTTGGTCATGCAACTAACAATATCGTGGAATATAGTGTTGTCATCAAATTATTGACCGACCCTATTTCACTTGGAATCTGTCACCTTATTGTACGACTCGATTCACAATTAGTAGTCCTACAATTGAGTAATGTCTACTCTATTTGAAGTCCTATGTTGTTAAGGGTATATTTATGAATTCACCTCTTGGAATGTCATTTTGATT
>CBVK0101964121.1:0-12467 GCA_900067695.1 Picea abies | reverse complement strand
TTTAATGATACGGCGACCACCGAGATCTACACTCTTTCCCTACACGACGCTCTTCCGATCTCACTGTCAAAGTTTTGGCCACATTACTTATAGAGACATTTGCACATAGCAGATAAGTGATATCATTGATATTATGTCCCTACTCTAATTTATTAGTAAAGAACATACTACTAAAAGTTTTTGCAATGGATAATGTTTTCTATAATTTTGATTGGAAATTTGGTGATGTGATTGAGGGGATTTTCATTTGTCACATGTTTGACTAATGATGTCATCATTCCTAGGTCGGTTGACTCGAGGTGTAAATGTTGGGAAGGAGGTTCTCAAATGTGGCTTGTTGCACCTATGCATAGGCATCAACAAAAAGACAACATTGAATTGGACCAAGCTTGCCATTTTTTATGCATTGATGTGGGGAGAGAAGAAGGAAACAACTATTTCCATGATTTTTCCACACTATTATGGGTGTTGTCAGAGTACATCGAGTATCAATTGATTACTCACATTTTCCATGTTATGTTTATTTACATGGTGGTTATGTTTCTCTACACCAATGCAGTTGCATTCACCATTAGGTATACCTACACACTTATTCTATTTTGGCTAACAAATGATCTCATATTTGGAGTTATTACTGATCTTTTTTTCACCCTGCAGATCTTCCCCACATACTTTTATAAAGATTAGCTTTTCTAAAAAGTAGTTGTCAATGCTACCTTTTGTAACATCCCCAGTTTTAATTCCTACAGATTATAATGTCATTGTATAAATGTGAATTAGGATGGTGAGATGATGTATTGGGGCGAAGATCCTGCATTGATTTAATCTGGCCAAGAGCCAAATTGCATATTATGTTCATTGAATTGATCAATAAAAATGATAATCATTGGTTCCAACATGAGAGAGATTAAAATATTGGGGAGGGCTATGATTTGACAAGAGAAAGGGGTCCAAGAGGAAATATTCATGGGTATTAATCCAACCCACATTCCTAATTTTATTATTATCATAGTGTATAACCTTATAAATTGTTATGGAGTGTTCCCAAAGCCAATCATTAAACTCATGTAAGAGTGTGGGCGTGAGGAGTCACATCTCATATTTATTGGGAACATGGGGCTGAAGCACAATCATCTTTCAGAAGAGTGAGAGTCAAGCAAGCAAGGGAGAAGAAGGGAAATTTGTAGGCATAATGGGGACAATTTTACTTCGAGGTTTTGGCAACAAGAGGAGAGGGGAGTGTTGAAAAGAGCTCCATATATGTTGTGCTTGAAGGAATCCATGGTTTGGTTTTGTTTTATGTTAATAAATAGGCATGTGTGCCTATAAAATGGTATGTAACCATGTAGTGTGTTTCCCGTCGAGGAAATGGTTCAAGAGACTTGTGAAGGATGCTATGAAAACTCTTAGAGCAATAGAGTGTTCCTGGAATTCCCGAGTTGAGAGATTCCTAGCCAACTGAGTGCATTGGAATCCCTGATAAACTAATTCTACATCTTCAGGGATTGTGAGCAGTGAAGGGGGTGCATTTCTTAGGTTGTGCAAGTTGTCGGGAAGAGAGTTGGAGGATTGAAACTGTTGTGGGGGTAGAACCTAGGTTTTGAGGATACTTTGTGTGGAGAGTGGAAATATAAGAGGGCCATATCTCCTTGTGGACTCATAACATCATCTTGGGGGTGGCTTGTTGTTGAATGAAAAGGAACAACAATGCCTATGGATGGGAGGTTCATCCTTTGTAAAAAACCAGTTGGTTAACTATTAACATATACTTTTTTTGTTGTTTTTATGATGTTATTCGACTACGTAACTATTTTATATGAATTTTGTGTGTTTTTTTTTTCTTGAGAAGTTTAAGTCATGGTTTTCTTTATGTTGTAAATGCATTTAGAATTATGGAATAAAAAATGGTTAAATCTATGTGTGATCAATAGTCGGTAAGCTACAAGAAATTAATTAGAAGAAAATCTTAATTTTGTATGTGTATTCTACTTGTAATGCTCCTCAGTTGGATTGGGTATATTGCGTTATGGTATCATAGCTTCAAGTTCAAACACTAGATCCATTTGGTCCAAGAACTAGTGTGAATTTGGGAAAATTCATTATTACAGATTTTGATCTTTGACAAATTTGGGAAAAACAAAGAAAAATAAGAGTGAAATACCCAAATTCATGAGAAAATTTGAGTGTAAATGTCTCAAATTTCTTGAAGAGATGATATGGGGCATCAATTTGAAGAGTTGCAGAGTTAAAATTTGACTTGGAAGGTCGAAATTCATTTTTTAATGGCCACTTTTGAATTGGGTGAATTTTGTTGAATCGACGATCGAGATGGATTTGATTTTGAAATAAATGACCCAAAGTAATTATAATTGATTTTAAAACTTATAAAAAAAATTATAGTTTTTCAAAAAGAAAAGAATCAGCCAATATCTATTTTCAACATTTTACAAAAGAGAGTAGAGTGATGGTGAGGATTCATCTTCTCATATTCATGAATTTAAAGAATCAACAATCAATATAATTTTGAATGGCATATCAATGGTTTATATTCATCTGGTATTTGGTCGAAATTTTCTATGTTTTAGAATTTTCCAATAGAAATAGCCAATGTCCAATGATCATGTCAGCGAGTTTGGAAAAGATTTTGGCTTGGCCAAAGGAAATATTCTATCATCGATGTTCATTAGTCAGGGATCAACATAGATTAGCGAAAGTTTTCATGCTTTCAAAGGAAATCATCGATCGTCGATGATCGATGATCAAGGCTTAGCAGATTTGGTGAGGTGTGCAATTCATCTAAGTTAAATGGAGAATCAATGATGAAGAAAAGAGGAGGATGATGTATCATTCCATGTTAGCATCCACGCGTCATGCCACGTTATTCAAGTCGAAAACTCATGATTATGTGCCATACCACATCAACATACATGTTACAAGCCATGTCTGTAGTTTCCATGTCATCAAGGAAATTTTCGATGGTCAATGATTGGGTCAACCGGATTGGCGAAGTGTTTTCCTATGCCAACAAGAAGGTCCAATGTTTGATGGTTAGGTCGACCGATTTAGGGATGTCTTGTAATTTAGTTGCAAAAGGAAAGGGTCGATAGTCGATGGCCAGGTTAACATTTTCAGGAAAGCGTTGCACTCATCCAAAGGATAACATTGATTGTTGATGGATCTCAGCTCTATAACACCCCCTCCATTATGACTAGAAAATAAAAGCATAAAAGGTAATTTTTTTTTGCATTTGGAAATTAACGTCAACAATAAATCATAGAAACGCAAGATAAATTACATCATAAGTAAAATAATTACCAATTGCTCATCATTGAAATCAATAATGATGCATTCAATGCATCAACAAAAGGATAGCGAAACATAAACATAAATAGCATCGTCGCTTAGCACATCACAATAATCTTGAAACAATTTATAAACAATGATCAACCAAATAAATAATATTATAATGACTACCCACCCAATCCTACCCTACAAGGTTAGGACCTCCAGGACACATAAGAAATGCTCAAGCCCATAATCTAATTGATTTTGACCATTTAAGGTCTCAGGGATGGCGATTGTTCTAAGGAACAAGGAGGTGTCAACATCCTACTAACAATCAAGTCCAACATCAACTAGATCAATCAGTGAATCCTAATCATCAATTAATCATGGTGCAAGGGTAATCATCATCTTTATCAATCATACATCAACATTTAATTCATGGCGCATGTGATATCAATTTATAACAATCATTCATCAACATAATTATTCATTGCGCGCGAGAGTTAAAAAACTCTAGAACAATCACATGTCAACTTAATTAATGACACAAGAGAAAACTAGTTACTAAATCAGATATATATCGACATAATTTCATGACACAAGATTAATTAGAAACTTATTCATAACTCAAGAATGATCAAGATTAAATTCAAAGGTGCAAGAGAATGTAAATACTTCATCATTCATATGACGACAAGTGGTGAGGTCCAAGTGTAATCACTTTATTTTTAAGATGCGCATGTGATGTACTTACCGAATTAATCCTAAATCAACATCAATAAATGCATGCATTTAATCTTAGGAACTTAATTAAGCATACATCATCATTATTCAATGCACGCAAATAATCTGATCTCTTAGGAAATCATGCATCAACATAGTTTAGTGGAGAAATAGAATCTATTAATTTCAAACACGCGATTAATCACTTACTAAATCGAACAATACATCCACATTATTTCAAGGCACACGCACAATCTGATTATTGAGTTAGACATAAATCAACATTCATTCCAGTGTGTAAGAGAAATCAATACGCAATCATTTATACCTTAACATTTTTAGGGGCGCAATAAGTAAACTACACACATGACCAATCAAACATCGCCTATATATCATGGCGCATATAATTATCAATTAAAATTTAGGCGTAAAAGTAATATAATCTATTAATTTCAGGGCGCATGAGAATATTTACAATAAATCACCCGTAAAACTTATTTAAGGCACTAAAGTAAATTAATTACCATTTTAATCATGCATCACCATGAATTCAAGGCATCATGGGATCCACCAATTTATCTTCATAAAAGAAATCCTTAAGTAATTCATTTGTCTATCTTAAAAGTGATCTATCTAGGTTAAATAGAATATTATACCTTACTACATTTGAGATTTCCCCAACCTCTCTATACATCACTATATTTATGTACCATTATGATATTGCCCTTTCAAGTATCGTTATAATTATACAAAAATTTATCATTATTAAAATAAATACTTTGAATAAATAATCACATTCAATAATTATCATCATAATAATATTATTCAATAAAATAATCATATTCAATAATTTACCATTATAATATTATTGAATAAATAATTATTTATAGAAATTTACCATTATTAAATAATTAAATCGAATGAATACATTGATGAGGGATAAATTCAACTATACATTGGAAACAACAACTTCATTAATCCAACTTACGATTTAAAAAAATATTAAACTAAAATTTTTAAATCATTAAATTAAAAAGGGAAAAAATGAAGGATCATGTTTTCTACATATACCATACCATTCCACTTTTCTTCCTTTCCCCTCCTTCTTAGAAAACTATACAGATTTATTTAACTCAATCAATTAGATTTCACCAACGTTCCATGTCCAAAGTTCGACGCCAGGAGGGACACTAATTCTGATCGAAATAAGTTCCATAGACAAAGAGGATCTTCAAACGTTTGAGTAAACCCCCGACTATCTCCTAGAAAAACGCAGAGGTTATGAGGAAAGGATGCCCCGAGATTTTCCCAGCTAGGCAGTTCACAGGTAAAACACGTTCTGGTGAAAAACACATGGAGAGTTCAGGTAAAATCATTGATATTTAAGATTAAGTTGTAGGGAATAAATAAAGGATTTGTTGAGTCTTTAAAAGGGAAGAACACGAGGATTCAGTGTCCCAAAATTCACAGCAAGGTAGGCCATTGTAGAGAAATTAATGGGAGTTGAAGGGTTTAAAATTACACAAAAAAAATTCATAGAAATGTGTGCCAACACAGAGGTTACTCCTAGCATTCGCTGAGGGTAGAGGAGGAAGTGAAACACAGAGAAATGAAGTGATTTCTCTGGGCATAGAGAGAGGGCATAGAGCCTTGGGTCTCCACAACACAACACATAAAGAAGCAAGAGCTGGGAAAAAGAGTGAAGACACTAATTGTGCAGTGTATCAGTGAGTAGTCAACGCAGAGGATAAGGTTAATGGAAAACGCAAAGAGTAACGACCATCGCTGAGGGAAAAATAAAAACACAGGGATTAATCGCCTTAATTTTTTTTTGTTGAGGTAGCATGCCATTCGCAAAGATTGGGAAAGTAAAATTGTAGGGATCTAGCACCCTTAAATTAGTTGAGCAATAGTAGATAGAATTGTTGTGCATTAAGGGTAAAAACATTGTACAAATGCATAGAAGGAAAAGATAAAAAAAATCGTTGTGTTTAAGACAGTAAATTGCTGAGTAATTATGGTAAATTCGCTGGGTAAAAATGAGTTTAGTAAGACTCTCCAAAAAAATGAAGAGATCTCATAGCAGAGAAATTGCTTTCCTAATTTCCCAAGCTACAAGTTTATACCTCAAAAACACAAATTTACAAGGGAAGGACACAAGGGGGATTCTCCTTTACTAGGTAAAAGGTAAGTACAAACACAGAGTTAAAAATCTAGGAGAATTAAGAACCTTTGGGCAATTGTATGCATAAATCGCTGAGGGTTTTCATATTGAAAAGTATGGTGAAAGAATATGGATGGGATATTTTCCTCATAGAAAAATGCAGAAAAACAAATGATGAGATCACCGCAACTACATAATTAATTTAAATCTCATTAAAGATTAAAACCTTCAATAGAATTACCCCAAAAATACTTATACAAATGGGAAACATAATGGAATTTGAATCTTCAGCAGAATGCCGTAGCAATACATATACAAATTGAAACTCATTGCAAGTGAATCCTCGACCAAATACCAGAACAATACATGTATAAATTTAAATCTTAATACAATTAAAATATTCAATAAGAATATCGCAGTCGACGACGACGTAGGCACATATGTTCTCCCACGCTTGTGCTCCGTCCAACTTCTCTCTTTATAAAAATGAAGACTTCATCGGTACCTCCTAGCCAACACTAGGGGTACTCTTCTTCCCCCTTATTCCCCTGAGACGCAAGGGGGCACGCACAACCACAACTAGAATAGTCTAGCTCCCAGCTCGCCTCGCAAGGTAGAGCCACCACTCTCTCTCTTAAGATGGGAATCCCAACTCTCACAAGAAAAACCAGTCATAATTTCTACAACATAACCTTACTCAACCCAGTCATCCCGATTCCTCCTCTCATCCATTTGTTTTATAGAATTTATCTTAGTGACCACTTTCCATTTGCACATTTTTTTTTTGTTTTTAAATTAATTAGGAATTACTTCCCCCATACACTTGTCACTTTTTCCCATAGTTGCACTAATAAATCCATAATGTAATTAAATTAAATGTCAACCTCCCTTAGCCAACCTAAAAGCGCTCCTAAAATCACTCCTAGCTATCCCATTATTCCCTCTATTTCCCTTTTAAAGATTGACGCCTTTCTAAAACTTAGTTGTGTTTAATTTAGGATAGTTCTTTAGTTAGAGTATACTAGATACCTTTCTATGCTTACACATTTATTCTTTATTCCTTTCTCAACTAAAATTATAATTTATTATTTACTTTCACAAGTCTATTAATCATTCCTTAGGATTTATTTTTATTTTCTTTTATTCATAATTTGATTTATTTCATCCCCTCATTATTTAATTTAAAATTTTTAGTTTTCATTCTTCTCACTCACTTAGACTTAGGCTTAGTTAAATATTTATTTGCAAATGCCTAGACCCTTATGGATTATGCTTAATAAATTGATTATTTATTTAATTAATTAATCAATTAATTAATTTGGCAGGTGCTCCAAGTTTTAAGGTTTAACATTCACTCAAGTTTTCTAAACCACCTGGATTCATTAATTCATGTTTTTTTATACCACGACGTGCCCTTCAAGACGCACTTTGTGCTCCAAGGGTTCCACTTGCCTTTGATTCAAATTTTAATTATGTGACATGCCCTTCAAGACGCACTATGTGCTCCAAGGGCACCACTCGCCTTTGAATGGTTTTGGTAGTTTTCCAACACTTAGAGTCAATACTCCATTCAGGCGACCTTGTGAGAGACTAAGGGCCTCTAAGGAATACAGACCCTACCTTATTTCATGCCCATTAGAATATTCATGAGCGATTGTCTCAGTTTTCCCTAATAGCATAGTGGATCTCTTGAGCTAGGTAATTGTTAACCTACAATTCAAGCCAGGGCGAGAGTGCTAGTAGGATGTGGCAGGGATGTTGTCGCACCTCTCCCTCAATATTTGGTTGTTTTTCATGGCCCCTTTACTCCTTATGTGAGTCTTATTAGAAAAAAATCGTCATCCTTCATCCATCAACGAAACATTGTCACTGATACATAAACAACATCATAATATACCCTAATCATATGTCACATATGCATAAATAAAAATACCCAGACCAATACAGTCCACTCCCTGACTCAATCGAGAGTCCAAGGAGGTCCATTGATGCCATAGACATCATCAGTTTGTCAAGTTTACTGCACACTCAGGGGAAAATCATCAATAACATCTGTCAATATATAGGAATCCAATAACATAACATCATAGTCCATCAACGTCATAATAATAATCCATAAGCAAACATACATCCATATACTGAAATCGGATCACTTGCACACAAGTGTCCTTAAAAATAAGTCAATAACATGTTCTTGCAAGAGAGGGATGCTGCATACACCACCTATTGTTTTAAACTTCGTCCCAAAGTTTCATAGCTTGTAAATGCAATAAATAAAGCATCTGACAAGATATTAATGTCTAACTATCAAACAAAAATGGAAAATGTTTGTGCATAACATATGCGTCCCCCTAGGTAGCCGAGTGTGGACTATAATTGTCCCATTGAACCTTGACCTGATCAAATGTTTGACACTGTAGTTTTCAAATGCGGTGGTCTAGAATGCGGATTGGCTCCGCCATGAGATCACCCTTGTCCGACAGCTACAATGAACTCATTTCAATCACATGTGTAGGATCACTAACATAATGTCTCAAAATAGATACATGAAAAACATTGTGCATATGCCTCAAAGAATCAAGAAAGGCTAGTCGATAGGCCACGGGCCCTTTCTTTTCCACCACTTTGAAAGGTCCCAAAAAAATAGGAGAGAGTTTAGCACCCTTTCCAAACTTGATCAAACTCTTGTGTAGTTTCACTCGCAATAATCCTTGAACACCAACTTCATAACTATGGTCAACGCGATGAGCATCAACATAACTCTTCTGTCGATCTTGTGCTTCTTTAATCCTTTTTCTTAACGTTTGAATTTGTTCTTCCATTTCTTGAATTGCTTCTGGTCCTACCAGGACACTATCGTCAAGTCGATCCTAGCTCAAAGGTTTCTGACATGGTCGCCTATAAAGAAACATGAATGACACTGTCTTGATGGTGCTTTTATAGTTATTGTTGTACGCAAAATCTACCAGTGGAAGGAACTCTTCCCAATGCTTCTGTTGGTCCATCATGTAGATACACAACATATCTTCCAAAATTTGGTTCATTCTTTCTGTCTTCCCATCTATCTCAGGGTGATACGTGATACTAAAGTTAATTTGGGCTCCCAAGGCCTCTTGGAAACTAGTCGAAAATCGTGTTATAAACAGTGATCCTCGATTAGATATGATCCTCTTAGGCACACCATGCAATCTCACAATCTTGCTAATAAAAACTCTAGCTATGTCTGGTGCCAGATACGTCATATGCACATGAATAAAATGTGCACTCTTTGTTAGAGTGTCAACTACCATGAAAATCGAGTCGTGCGTCCTTGCCGTCAGCGAAAATCCCACAATAAATTCCATCGAAATGACCTCCCATTTCGATTCTAGAATAGTGTGTGGCTGTATTAATCCTGCCAGATGTCTATGTTTAGCCTTCACATGATGAAATTCTAGACATATCGCCACATAGTTGACTATGTCTACCTTCATTTGTTTCCAGAAGAATAAGGGATTAAGGTATGCCCTCATCTTTGTGACTCCTAGATGAGCCATATACACTTCTCTATGAGCTTTGTTTAATATCAAACTTCTCAACTTGTCGTTATGAAGTATGTAAATCTAGTTATTATACCTCATTAATCCATCGTTGTCCAGAGTAAATCTGTCAAATTTTGGTACCAACATGGTGTCTTGTCTGATTTTTTTCTTAACCTCTTTATACCATTCATCTTCGTGCTGTAAAGTTAGAATATTTTCTCGAAGATTGGTCTGAAGAGGTATCACTAAAAATATGTGTGGTCTCTGACTCAACACATCCACCACTATTTTCATTGTTCCTTTTATGTAGGCAATCTCAAAATTATACTTGCTAAGTAGTTCTAACCAACACCCTTGTCGCTCATTCAAGTCACTTTGCGTAAAAATGTGTTGCAAACCACCATGGTCTGTTTTCAGTTTGAATTTTTGTCCAATAACATAGTGCCTCCACACTCTTAGGGAATACACAATGGCCAATAAATCCAAATCATGCGTCGCGTAGTTCTCCTCATGCTTTATTAATTTCCTAGAGATGTAAGCGATCACTCGACCGTCTTGCATCAAGAATCCACCTAAGCCTTCCTTGGATGTGTATGTGCATACCAAGAAGTCCTTGTCCATGTCGAGGAATTTTATTATTGGCTTTGTCGTAAATATCTCCTTAATCCTTCAAAATTATTCCGCACATTTCTCTGTCCATACAAACTTCTTGTTTTTCATCTGGAATTTTGTAATCGAATTTTCTATCTTCGAAAAACATTCAACAAACCATCAATAATATCCAGCTAAAACCATGAAGCTACGTACTTTTGGTTCGTTTGTCAGTGCAAGAAATTCCATAATATACTTTACCTTCATTGGATCCACAATGATACCTTCGCCAGAGATAACATGACCTAATAATGAATCCTCAATTGGAAAAAGAGAATTTCGACATTTTTCCATATAATTTGTTCTCTCATAAACAATGTAGTACCAAGCGCAAATGTTAGTCACGTTCTTCTGTCATCCAATAATATATCAATATGTCATCAATGAATACTTGAACAAACTTGTCCAAGTATTCATAGAACACCCCATTCATCAAGCTCATGAATACCCCTGGGGCGTTTGTCAGTCCAAATGGGAAAATGAAAACTCATAATGCTTGAAACTTGTCTTGAATGTGGTCTTAGGAATTTCTTCTTCCTTGATTCATAATTGGTGATATCCTTATCTCAAGTCGATCTTTGAAACACAGTCGTGCCCTTCATTTGGTCAAACAAATGATCTATCCTTGGCAACAAATACTAGTTCTTGATCGTTGCCTTGATAAATTGACGGTAATCAATACAGAGTCTCCACAACCTATTCTTCTTCCATAAGAAAATAACGGGTGCACCCCAAGGTGACACACTTTGATGTATAATTCCTAGGTCCAACAACTCCTTCAGTTGCAATTTCAACTCTATTAACTCAGGTGTCGACATAAGATAAGGCGTTCTTGCTATCGGTTTGGTTCTAGGTTTCAAGCCGGTGGTAAACTCCATCTTGCCTTCAGGCGACACATCTGGTAACTCTTATAGGAACAAGTCCGCAAATTCTCGTACTACAGGAAGGTTTTCTAATCCTTCCGTCGTTCCCTTTTCATTCAATGATAAGAATTCATATAACGTGCATCCTTGCACATGATCTTTTGTAGTACCTATTTCTATCCAAAACCAAAATTTTGGTCGACGATTGTGCCCGACGTCTCGAGCACAGTGGAATGGTGCTTGGCCTGGCGGTTGTTCACTACTGTGTGAATATTTTGGGACTTTCACAAATCTCCAACTATAGTGGGTCCTATTTATCCAACCTCTCTAACCCTCTCAATCGGAAAGTCACACTTGTAAAGTGGCTCTCCACATATCCAACATTCGGTCTTCGGTCTAGTACTCCTAGTCCCCGAAGTAGAATTTGTTGGCCCACCAGCCTAAAACCATAGTCTGTTCCATTGACCAGGCCTAATAGTTGTTTTTGTTGATGCGGTGGTCCCCTATAGAGAATTCCCCACTAGGGAGTCGGTTGTCGAGGGGTCGTGAATGTGGATCCTCTCAACGTATACCGATAACTTGAAGAATGTCTAGTTGGAGTCTGATATTGTTGTTCTGCACCATACATCCCATGTCCCATCGGTCTTGCAAGAGTCCTTCCTTGACCCATGTTGATCAACTCTTCCACAACTATGAGGGCCTCCTAGACTGCATCGTGCAGCGTCTGAGGAATTAGAATCCTCACTTTCGCATGAATGATGACGTTAAGGCCAACACAAACCTATTGACCTTCAAATTCTCCATCCTTAGATGTAGAGCATACCTAAGAAGCTCTAGGATTCGGGCCTCATACTCAGACATCGTACGACCTCCCTGTCATAAGGCGTTGAACTCATCGAGTTGGTGCTCAATGAATTCCTTTGAAAAGTACCTCTCCTAGAAACACTCCTTGAACAGTTCCCATGACACATATTTGACGACCATGTTCAACTATGGCAGTAGTGTCTTCCACTATGTAATGACCGCTCTTGCATGGGTGCTACTAGAAGCATCACACCTCCTCCTCTAGAACCACGTCATGAACCTCTATGACGTCCACTAACCATGATTACCGCATGCACAGGTTAAAAGATTAATTAGCACTAGGTTATTAATCAAATGTATAATACAGTGGAAGGAGTGGTGATCCATAGTCACGAGGTTGAACCCACTCTGATACCATATGTAATCCCTCCATTACGACTAGAAAAGAAAAGCATA
>CBVK0101964118.1:0-13970 GCA_900067695.1 Picea abies | reverse complement strand
ACCAATCCATCCCAATTAGACAGTCATAGGAACCTAAAGGTAAGATGTTCAAATATGCCTTGGTGTTCAGTCCATTCATGTCCATAAGACATGACTCAACCATCTCATAGAATTTTATTTTGGCTCTGGTAGCCAGCTGCACTAACCAAGATTTTCCATGCTTGCTTCTTGGCAAATGCAAACTTTCCACCATCTTAGGATCTATATAACTATGACTAGCTCCTGAATCAATTAAAATAGCAATGGTTTGGGTGTTGATCATACCTTCCACCTCAATCATATGTGACTGATATTCTTCTTTCTTGTTGTCCAGGGCTACATAGATCCTTGGCACATTTCTTCCCATGTCATCCACTGTTTCAACTTGCTATACATTGTGAATAGTCCTCCCTTTTTCACCTCTGTGAGGACAATCTCTGAACATGTGATCTCCTTTACAACCCCAACATTGAATAGGTGGTTTCCTTGGCCTTTGACCTCCTGCCTCTATCGTTCTGGGCTCTCTAGAGGTTTTTTGTCCTTGTGGATTATTTATGAAGAATGGTGGCTTAGATCCCTTCTTCCTTTGATCCACCTTGAACTTATTTTTTTCTTCTCAAGCTTTTTGAAAAGTTGGCCTTGATTTCTACTGATCATATAGGCATTTAGCTCACCTTATGGTCTCCTCCAATGTCTTTGGATCATCATACTATATTTTGTCACTGATGAATGATGGTAATCCACTCAAATACCTTTGAATTTTGACTGTCTCATCCTTGATGAAAGAGACATACTTTAGAAGTTCTAGAAACCTTCTCTCATATTCATCTATTGTCATACTTCCAAGATTGAGTTCAAATAAATCTTTCATTTTCTTGTCATAGTATCTCTTGGTCAAGTATTTCTTCTCAAAATACTTCTTGAATTCCCTCCAAGTAACACTTTTCTGTTTAATGTGTTGAACCTGCATAAGCTGATCCCACCACATGGATTTCTTTCCTTTAACTTGATAGATAAAAATTCTACCTTCTACATGAGAAGCATAGCTATGCAATTGAAAATACTTTCTCATTCCCAACAACCATGTTTCTACATCTTCATCCATCTTGTGCTCACCATCAAATGTAGGAGGTTTGATTTTGTTCATTTCTCCTTGTAGCTCATCCACCCCAGACCTCTTGTGTTTCCTGACAGGGGATGGACTTGAGCTGCCATGTGATATCTTATTGGAATGCCTCAGGGAGTGATGGTGATGTATGCTAACACTTATTTCTTTTCTTTTCCCATCAAGAGACTTGTGACTTCCCGATTTGCTTGAGCCACTCTCCTTGTCCAATTTATTTTCTATTCTGTTCAAGATCTCCAATAAATTCATGTTGAAGTCATCCTGTGGCTCCTTGACTCTCATAATCCTTTCATTATGAACTTTATGGCTTTGGAAATCCTTCTGCAGATTTTTAATGGTCTCTGCCATCTTCATGTTTTCATCCTTTTCTCCTCCATGTCCATTGGAGTTTGTTCCTTCAATGCCCAAATGGACATCCATTCCTTTGATTTCATCTTCCTGACTGTAAGTCCCCCATGCATCTTCCATTCCTATGGAATTTTCACTGATCTTGATCTGATATAGTTGTTGTTAACTATGCAAAATGTGCAGCCAACAAAACTTTGTCAGACTAAATGTTTCAACAATTTCATGAAAAATATGAACCATTTTGGTTCAATAATATATCAGAATCCTTTCTTATGATTTTATGAAAGTTTGAATGCCTAGATCAATTTTCTGGGTGGATAATTATATTCCATTTTTAAATACCTTTTCAACGCCTGCTCACATGCTCAATTCCGAATATGGAGCAGAAAGTTATGGTCATTTGAAATTTTCCCATTAACGTTTCTGTTCACACTTCCACTTGGCACAATTCTGTGCTGTAATTATGCATTCTTGCACTTAATCCATTGCACATCTCGTAGGATCTCAATTGGGTTTCTTCATAAACATATTATGGACATTCTATCCAAGTTTCACCTTATTCTGGGTTTTGGGCTGCTAGTTACAGCCTGCTGAAGTTCTAGGCCAATTTGTGTTTTTGGTCTGGAATGTTACATGTACCTTATTTTCCATATTAAACACCTTTAGCTTACCTAGAAATTTAATTCAGCTCTGGGAATGTCTTCTATGGTTCAATAAATTTCCATTGATTTCTCTTGCACCTCAATCCGATTCCGAAGCAGAAAGTTATGGCTCTTTGAAGCTAGCTGGGTCTTATAATGTACCCTCCACTATTTAAGCTGTAACTTTCTCAAACAAGATCTGTTTGACGAACAATTTACACCATTAAAAATATCTCTCTAAGTTCTTTCATTTGATATGCAAAGACATAGTGTACCTTTGGTACACATATGTCTCATGGTTTTTAAGTTGTTAAAAACGCTCTTAAGGCCCTCAAAAATGTGTTGCAAAAAGATGATGTTCAAATGATATAAAATGTCGCAGAAAATCACTGGTTTTCTATTGTTGTTCACCCTTCAAACAACTTCGCACGCACAAATTTCAACTTGTAAACCCATATTTACCATGTGCAGCAACAACACAAGGTAAATCATGCTTCACACACCTTAAAACCACTATGTATCACTTCTCTGTCGCGCCAATAACTTGCACGCACTACTTTTGTGTCACGCGCCAATATCTACATCGCGCAATTTTTCTACCGCACGTTGATATCCACCGCACATAGTTTTTGTATCGTGTGTTGATATTCCACGTGCATTTTAATCTGCGTGCTGCACCATGCCAGAGTTTAGTATGCCCCACCGAACACCAATTCTTTGCGCGCAACAGTCACTAAATTGTCGTGCGACAATATATACTCACATTGTGCGCGCAACTACCAAACTCCACTGCACTATGCCAATACTGTGCACACCATGCGTGCCATTTTTATGAATGTCCACACCGCGCACACTTCTTATGTGTATACACACTACGCAATGCCAAATTTAGCGCGTGCATCCGCACACCCACATTTTTCCACGTGGCGCCAAAATTTAGCCCGTGCACCAGAAAACCACTATTTTTCTGCGTGGTACCAAAATTTAGCATGCACACATAAAAATAAGCACATAAATAACAATGCAACATGTAAATTTATTACACAATTGAGACTTATCTTTGTAAGAATATCACCCAATTGCATGCAGACCTTCCACAAACCTCCCAGCCTTAGACCACACTGTTCATCACTCTCAACAGTGAGTCACCCCTGAGTTGGGACTAAACTCCACTTGGGTAAAGGGATTCCTAACCAGGCTAAAGGCTCATAGACAACAGGAAAGACTCCGTCTCGGGTGCTTACTCAAATGACAACCTACAATCCCTCATTCCCCACATGCCTGTCCCACCCCAGGAAGTTTGCCCATTCTCTGCTCAACAATCCCTCAACTGCCCCACTTCCCTTCCAGGGCTTCAGCAACAGGCCGGACAAGAAGTCTCAGAGTCTTGCAATTGTAGTTTAGCACCTTCAGGAAATCAATTCCCCAACAATTCTCTCATCCAAAGAGAAATTCCTCACGGGCCTGACAGACCGCCTCTTTAGTATCCCATGGGCCTGACAACCTGCTTCTTCAGTCCATCTCCCAAGCTAACAACTACACAAACAGATATGGATCCTCCTACAGGTTCTGGTACCGTGATAGGAATCTCTAAAGGATGATAGATTGTGTGAGTAAAAAATGGTCATGGAGTCATGATTGAATGATGGTTGCCTGATGGAAGAGTGTGTGAAAAATAACTAATTCCCAACAATATGTATGCATGTCCCCAACTTGACACTTGTCATGTTGGGAGCTACTTTGGCCCACTTGGCCCCCACTTTAGAACTTAGGATAAAATAATTATCCATACTTTATGATTTAAGAAATATTAATATAATATTCCTTTTTGGCTTAAGATACCTAGCTTAGCCCCTTTCCTTAACTTATCCCCTCCCTTTCCCTAACCAGTGGAGTTTAGTCCCCCATCTATTTTATTGTGGTCGGTCTGCGCACAATAATGTATTTTATATTAAATATGAGACATGTACAAAAAAAATCTCACTGGCCTTTAACATATAGGCTATTCGGACTAATCAAAACATAAGCATCCTAGCTTATAATAACTTGTCTCACCAACCTATAAAACACAACATATACACAAAGGCTCACTGGCCTCATAATTGCGCACACTTAAGATGCTGTGTGCGATATCCTGGAATGTGCACACTTCATCATTGCATGACACAGTACATGCGTGCACTATGCCATGAAATGTGTATACAAAATGATATCAAAACATCTCGCCAACTTAAGTACATTTTCATCTACATTACAATTGGGTGCGACCTAGGGATATTACACTTTCGACCCAAAAAAAGGTGCTTTTGTCAATTGACCCCGATGATTTCTGATGTGGATTGATGTCAAAAATGTTATGAGGAAGCAGTTCCTTTTCGCAGCTGGTATCCTAAACGACCAACACCAGATGTTAATCAACGTTGGACTTCCTGAGACCGTGGCACACATTTGACACATATTTAAACTTGCTGATGCTCGATGTTGATCGACGTCAGACTTCCCACGAAGGGGCAGTTTTTTCATGCAACTGATATCAGACTTGACTGACACATGATGTTAATCGGTGTTGGAATATTCAATAATATGTTTCATCTTTTTACCTATGGGTTGATTCAGCTGATGCTCGATATTTTTTAGCATTGGGTGCTTCAGAAAAGCGTCCATCGAGGGTCAGAGTTCTTTACCTTTAGTATTGAATTTGAAGCTTTTCTAGGACAACCATCAGGTGTTTTCTATTTTATGATCTATTGTGAAAGGAAAGAGGTTTCAGTTTTAATTCCAAGTTTCTTTGGTTTGTCAATGCAAGCCAACTGTGAGAATCAAAGAAGTAACGATGTGACTTATGCAAAATACAAACAAAAAGTGCAAAAAGAAAAAAAAAAATCAAACTAGTACCCAAAATTATGAGAATTTTAAGGGTGTGTTGAGTGCTCAACACAACCCTAGAAGGATTGGGTGGGTGGATCGAATCCCTGACCTTGTTGGAACTAGTTCAATCACTTTATCATTAGACCAATGATCGTTCATTGTAATCCAAATGGAACAAACTCTATTTAAACTAGCAAATCTGCATATTTTTAAGAATTGGTAGTCAACTGGGGTTGAACCTGTAACCTTTGCGCCAACAACCAATAGTGTTTACCAACCTGCCTACCAATTTAATTGGTATGGTGGGACAATATTTTTTTATTTAATCTATAAATATTACCATGCTCTGAAAAATACCAATGGGTGGAGGTTCGACTCCGCAACCTGTTCTATATTAACCATAACACTTTACCATTATGCCAAAGTGTGAATGTGTTGAAAGGATTCAACACCATTTGATTGTATGGTGTATTTTTTCTGTATAAGTTGAAGAACAAGGCAATTTTTAATCTTTTTGAGTGTAGAAAGAGAAAGGGAATTTGTTTCGAGACATTTTGCAGCCTTCCTAGAGAGTCCAAAGACAATTTTGTTGTAGGTTGGAGATCACATGGGTGTAATAATAATTTGATGTAAATGATTGCATATTTTAATGGATCGGTTTCTCATTGGAAGTGGACGTAGAGACACCACCCAAGATAGGTGAACTCCATTATCAGCTTGTGTCTATTTGTATTTGTTATTGCTCTTCATTTCTTCAATTTCAGTCTTTCAAGCATTCATTGAATCTTAATATTTAAGTTAAGACAATTCCCACTTAATATTGGTTTTGCAAATCAATCAGTAAATTTCAGATCATAAACTTTGCCTCATAGCTACCACCTATGCACCCATACTCCACGTGGCACAACCTAACACATCCACATCACCCCGCTAGTACACATCATATGCAAAGGGTCATCGTGGCTATTATGAATTTTATACTTAGCTTCTACATATCATCCAATCTGTATTTTTATTCACTCATCTGACTAAATTCTATCCCATTGCAAGGAATTTTAATCCACAATTTTCATTAGTTTCTTGATTTCCTTCATGAAACTGAACTTTGCAAACCACAATTTATAAAACTACACCTATGTTTTCTTTAAAAAGAACTAAATTTATGAATTTAGTCCATCATTCCAATCATCGCTCGATGAATAACACTTCCCCAACTATTCTCCTTGAGGAATTCTGTGAAACACCTAATGTGCAAACTATGATTTTCTTCATATACAAGCTAGTTTCTGGCTGATACAACCACACTTCTTTAACCAGTAGCTCTAATACCACATTTTAACGTATTCAACCACCCCTATAACATTGTTGAGGTGGTGGGGTACTCCAAATTCCTCCCCACTAACATAAAAATATGCTCTAATACCACTTTGCAACATACCCAATACCCTCTATCCTTAGTTGAGGATATGGGGTACTTCTTTAAGCCACTAATTTCCATCAATTTATTTCTATGATACCAATTGGTCATGTACCCAACCATATAATTAGGTTTAAATCCACATTCTATATCTTTGATACCAATTTTCCTTAGTGTCGTGCCATTAATTTATTAATCCATGTGAAAATGACAGCAAAGGCTTATGCAAACAAAATTAAATTATTCACAATTACAGATGCAATCTTATACATAGACACATAACAACATTCGATTCATAACATAAAAACATTAATTCAACATGACCATAATTAATAAATCATAACACTTATCATTTTGGGAATTTAATCACCAATTGGATGTAGATGATCGATGTTCCAACCAACCATAGAATCTTTGTTGCACTTAATCTCTCTACAATAAGGCCACCCTCAAATTGAGTCTATGAATCCATAAGAATATAATCACCTATGGTTGGCTCTAGCTTTCTTTATAGAGTGCAATTTCCTACAATTTTAAAATCTGTAAACTCTTACAACTATCCTAATCCACTAGCTCTCTTTCCCCATTAGCTTGCACAACCCAAGGAATGAAATCCCCTTATTTTCCAAATAGTCCCTCAGGATATCCCACTTTCCTTCAGAGCTCTAACATAGATTGGCTAGGAAATATCATTGTCGGGGACTCCAAGGATTCTTAGTTTTAATTAAGTTTTCCTCAATAACAACAATTTCCCTTCACACGACCATAATTTCCACATAGTTCATGGCAACAAATTTCCATAGTTTAATAACAACCATACTATGGTAGCTTAGGATCAGAGACAAAAATCTAGGTAGAATGAACGTAAAACAACTCCCTTTTCATTCCCAAAGTCACGAAATATATTTTCATGCCAATGTTAACCCACATGTCTTTGGAATATATTTGCATGCCAATGTTAACCTACATGTCTTCATGGGAAGTACACATTTATCTCTTGCCCACTAATTCACCGGTCAAAAGAATTAGGAAAATATAAAGCAAAGGACTTATACTTATGAATAAAATAATATTATCTTTCTTGGCTCCCTTGAGCCCCTTTTCTTTTCTCTCTTCTGGATTCATAGCCCACCATTATTTCATCCTTCTTTGTCTATAGCCTTTGATGCATATTTTTATTATCATTCAATGTACAATTTTTACGTGTTATATCATTTGGATTTTATCCATTCATCATGCAAGCCTATTCATTACTACTCTAGGGATATTACAGGGTAGGCTCGAGACCATTTCTAGACTTTATTTTTAACTGCCAAAAGACTACAATAATGGAAAAACCTTCAAATTTTGGATATTCTAGGTTCCGTAGAAATTTAGTTGCTTGTGCATAGGACTGTACATGGTTGTTTTAATGTTGGATTGTTTTGGGTTTGCAATCATTTACTCATATTCTTGTCTTTATTCTTAGCGAACTAATTCATGGGTCATTAATAGGATCATGTGTGGTTTTGTGATTGCTTCTTGGTTATTGTTAGTCATGTCTAAATGCATGTCAAGGCTTATGTTTAGAAAACCACCTCCTATACCTCCACAAAATGATTACCATCATTATTGATACCACCTTCCATTTTAGCCATAAACTGATCCAGGTGGATCTTTTGACTGATAACAATTTATGTTATCAGATGCTGATGAAAATGTCTACATGTCAAAGAGCTCATCGAGAGATTTCCAACACAACTTGAACGGGATCAAACATACGTTGTATGCAAAATTTATGGCGTTTTGAAGTTTTGGCCAAAAAGGAAAAAAATATGACAAGGTTGACGTGTGGAATCACCAGAGACTGAAATGTGGCAGTACAAATAAGAAACATGGCACTGCAGACATGAAAGGTGGCAGTACATATGCTGAATGAATTTTACAAATGATAACGTGGCATTCTGACTGGGATGTACAGATGCTGACATGGCATGCTGATTGGGATGCATGGATGCTAGCATGACATACTAACTGGGTTGTATGGATGCTAACATGGAAGGTTGACATGGAAGAGATGACATGGAAAGTTGGATGATGTGGCACTAGCACGATTGAAGACACGGTAAGATGACTATGTAGGTTACGTGGTTGCCATGCAAACCAATTAGAGGCTTCCATGTGGCAGCCCTAATTTGTCCAAAATGGAATTATCAATCCCAAAATGATTGGCTGGGTGTATCGAACCGCCAACCTCGTCAGAACTAGTTCTAGTGCTTTGTCGTCAGGCTAATGGTCATTCATTGTAATCCAACAAAATAAAATCTATTTAAACTAGCAAATATGCATATTGTTTAAAATTGGTAGTCGTCAAGGTTTGAACCTATAACCTTCACTTTGACAACCAATAGTCTTTACCAACTTTCCTACCAATTTACTTGGTATGCGGGAAAAGATTTTGTTATTTAAGCTATAAATATTACAAATCTCTGAAAAATCCCAATGGGTGGAGGTTCGACCCTGCGACCTGTTCTATATTAACTAGAACACTTTACCATTGCGCCATAGTGTGTATGTGTTGAAAGGATTCAACAACATTTGATTGTATGGTGTATTTTTTCTATATAAGTTGAAGAACAAATAAATTTTTAAGCCTTTTAGGTGTAGGAAGAGAAGGGAAATTTGTTCCCAGCCATTTTGCAGCCTTCCTAGAGAGGCAAAAGACAATTTTTTTGTAGGTTAGATATCACATGGGTGTAATAAGAATTTGATGTAAATGTATACATGTTTTAATGGATCGGTTTCTCATTGGAAGTGGAACTAGAGACGTAGCCCAAGATGGGTGAACTCTGTTATCAACTTGTGTCTATTTTTCTTTGTTATTGCTCTTCATTTATTCAATTTTAGTCTTTCAAGCATTCATTGAATCTTCATATTTAAGTTAAGGAAATTCACACTTAACATTGGATTTTCAAATCAGTTAGTAAATTTCAGATCAAGTTTGGTATCAGAGTAGGTTCGATAGGATTTTCAAGGGTGAATATTAACCAGGCTCAATTTCAAGCGTGGTGAAGGATCACTTAAAGAAGCTAATCCAGAAATTGGACATGTATTTTAAAAACAATAAATGGCATCTCTAAAAGAAGGAAATCCTTTTAGTTTTGAGGAAACTTTCCTTGAAGCTTTCATGGCGATGAAATCTATGGTGGAAGAGTTGTACCATGAATGAAAGAAGCCCGAGGAAGGTGGTCCATCTGGAAAAACTGATAACGGTAAAGGAGAAGGAGGTGGTGGTGACTCTCTTGAAACTCCTTCATCTCCACATGATTCTCCATCAAGTTCAATTTCTCCAACTCCACAAAAGAAAAAAACATGTGAAATTTGTTTCTAATGTGCATTTATTGATTAGATGTAAAGTTTGATTTGCCAATGTATGATGGTGAACTTAATGTACAAAAATTGGATAATTGGATCAAGCAACCTGAAGCCTATTGCAGGATTCATAAAATTGTTGATGAAAATGCAAAGATCCAACTAGCCACTTTTGGACCAGGAGGAACAAAATTGATTTGGTGGGAGAGTCGAACTCAAGAAGATATTCTTCGAAGCGGTAAAATGATTTCCTCTTGGCATGAGTTTATTGTTGCAATAAAAAAACAATTTTATCTATAAGGTTAATGCAACAAGCAATAATGGATTGAAAAACATTAAGGAAAAACACAGGAAAAAGTGTATAGGAATATACTCAGGAGTTTAGAAAAGGGGCTCTGATATTGGGCATTCCTCTTTATACACAATAAAGTCTTCTAAAGTACGTTGGCGTGTTACATTCTCATTTGAAGCATACTATTTTTATGTTTAATCTGACTAATTTTGATGAAGTTTGTGTACAAGAAACTCGTATTGGGCTAGGTGGAAGTAATGATCATGATAGTTTCTCAGAGGATTCAATTCAGTCAAAGGAAGACAAGGACAAAGGAAAGGAGAAACTGAAATGGAAACCATGGTGAAGAAGGAAGACGAGAATCCTTCATGTTCATATTGCAAGAAGGAAGGACATGATGATGATATGTGTTGGAAACTTCATCCAGAACTAACATCAAAGTGGTTCCAGGATCATAAAGGTAATATTAAGACCATGAATATAATCCAACAAGATATAGGATCATATTTTGATGATGAGTCCATGATCATAGCCATGAGAATACAAGGTATATCTTTTGTTTCTTGTTCAAGAACTTTTTCTCATGTTTTAGCTTCTAATATTAAGCATGATGAAAGGAAAGGAAACGAGTTGTTTCATATCATAATCATCTCAAAGCATACAAATATTGATACACTTATTGATAGTGGTTCACAAGAAAATCTCATTTCTGAAGAGGTTGTTAAAATATTGGGACTTGAAACTAAGCCACATCCACAACCATACCCTTTAGGATGGATATGCAACAATTCTAAAATACAAGTAACCAAACAATGTAAGCTCCGATTTGCAATCACCTCTAATTTCATTGATGAGGTAGAATTGGATGTCATACCACTTCATATTTGTGGAATTTTTTTGGGAAGCCCTTACTTGTATGACATAAAGGATATCTTCTACAGGGAGGAAAACAAATATTGTTTTACCAAGGATGGACTTGAATATATTGTATAAGATCATCATATGAAGACTAACATGTCTCTTGTGAATACATGAAAAATGAAAAGGCTAGTAAATGAAAGCAAGAATCTATCACTCATGTCTGTAAAAGCTAAGGAAGAGTGTGATCCTAAACATATAAAGGAAATATTTAAGTTTTCTACTAAGTATGATAAAGAGTTTCATGATTCACAGGTAATACAACATGATCTTTTGCTGCATGAAAGCACTAAGGATACAAACTTACAACCTATGGTTGAGAGTGAAATAGATCCATTGGTTGATGATGTTCTTGTTAAGAAGATAAAGTATATTGTTGATTCATTTTCATTAGCAACTATGTATTCATTTTTATCGCTAGTATGTTTTTTATGGTTAGTGGTTGTGATAGTGAATAAAAATGTTTGTGAAAGTAAGATAATTCTTGTTTATTTCAACAATGTTATGGAAGTTTTCATATTTTATAGACAACTTGTTTTGATGAGTCAAATGTTCACTATCATATAATGATGGATGGATACTGGATAGGGGAGACAATATCCTCACTTGCTTTCTGAATAAAAAATTTTGGTGGTCCAAAAGTTTCTCAGTGGGGATGATTGATCTAAGTGGATCTTGTGACTGATAAAAAAATGATGTTCTCAAATGATGATGAAAAGGTCTCCATGTCGAAGATATCATCAAGAGATTTCCAACACAACTTGAGCGGGCTCAAACAAATGTCATATGAGAAAGTTATGGAGTTCTGAAGTTTTGGCCAAACATGTAAAACGTATGATAGGGTTGACACATGGAATCACCAAGCATTGACATGTGGCAATATATACATGACATGTGGAAGTGCGAACATGACATGTGGTAGTGCGAACATGATTAGTGGCAATATGGATGCTGACATGGCAAACTGACTAGATGGTATCGATGTTGACATGGCATGTTGATTGGGCTGTCCAAATGCTGACATGGCATACTGACTGGGTTGTATAGATGATGGCATGGCAGGTTGATGTGGCAGAGATGATGTGGCATTGATGTGGATGAATACATGGCAGTAGGATCGTGTAGGTTACATGGCTGCCACATGGACCAACCAGAGGTCGCCATGTGCCAACCCCAATTTGTACAAAAGGGGCTTATCAACCCTAGAAGGATTGGGTGGGAGGATCGAGCCCCCAACCTCGTCGAAACTAGTTATGGTACTTTTCCTTTAAGCCAATGACTGTTCATTGTATTCCAAACGAAACAAACTCTATTTAAACTAGCAAATTCACATATTTTTTAAAATTGGCAGTTAGTGGGGGTCGAACCCGTAACCTCTGCACTGACAACCAATAGTCTTTACCAACCCACCTACCAATTTACTCGGTATGGCATACCAATATTTTGTTATTTACGTTATAAATATTACCAAGCTCTAAAAAATCCAAATGGCTGGAGGTTCAACTCTGCGACCTGTTATATATTAACTAGAACAATTTACCATTGCACCATAGTATGTATGTGTTGAAAGGATTCAACACCATTTGATTTTATGGTGTAATTTTTTTGTATAAGTTGAAGAAAAAAAACAATTTTTAAGCCTTTTGAGTGTAGGAAGAGAAGGGGAATTTGTTCCCAACCATTTTGCATCCTTCTTAGAGAGGCCAAATATAGTTTTTTTGTAGGCTGGAGACCATAGGGGTGTAATAAGAATTTGATGTAAATGTTTGCATCTTTTAATGGATCGATTGCTCATTGGAAGTGGACCTAAATATGTATCTCAAGATGGGTGAACTCCTTTATCAACTTGTGTCCATTTGTCTTTGTTATTTCTCTTCATTTCTTCAATTTCAGTCTTTCAAGCATTCACTGAATCTTAGTATTTAAGTTAAGACAATTCACACTTGACATTGGTTTTGAAAATCACTCAGAAAATTTCAGATCATATACTTTGCCTCGTAGCTACCACCTATGCACCCATACTCCATGTGGCACCACCTGACACATCCACATCACCCATCTAGTACATGTCATATGCACATGGTTCAAAACTGTTGTGAATTTCAGAATTAGCTTCTACAACTCATCCAATCTTTATTTTTATTCACTCATATGACTAAATTTGATCCCATTGCAAGGAATTTTAATACACAATTCTCATTAGTTTCTTGATTTCCTTCATGAAAATGAATTCTACAAACCACAATGTATACAAATATGCCTATGTTTGTTTAACATGAATTCAATTTAGGAATTTAGTCCATCATTCCATTAGTAACTCGATGAATAACACTTCCCCAACTATTCTCCTTGAGGAATTATGTGAAACACCTAATATACAAGCTATGATTTTCTTCATATACAAGCTAGTTTCTGGTCGATACATCCACACTGATGTAACTAGTATCTCTAATACCACATTGTAACATATTCAACCACCCCTATAATATTGTTGAGGATGTGGGGTACTCCAAATTCCTTCCCACTTGTTGATTAAGGTTGGTTGTCATTGATGCCAACCCTTGAAGAAAGCCCCGTAGCACAAAGGTTTGGGCAATGGAACCAAGATTGTTTGATGTAAATATGAATCATTATTATTTTATCATGGTTGATAAGAAGTAAATATGGATGAACTCTAAAGTGGTCCCCTTATGGTGAAATCCCTCATGGGAAGATGCTTTACAGAGTAAGAGAACCCATGCTCAATTGTGGAATAATGAGATGAAGGACAATGAATTTGTCAGGGAAAGTATCCTATATGGATAGTGCTTGTCATTCCATTTCTAGTGGTATGTATAACGTCACATAAATCCTCACGGTTAGAGAGTTATGACCATGTGAAGTTGGAGAACCCGGGTTTGGGTAATGGACCCAAGTTTGTTTGGTGGATAACAGTATGATTTTTGGTATATTTGAAGGTAATACTATTCTATATGGATATTACATGTCATTCCATTTCTGGTGGTATGTGGAATGTCACATAACTCCTCA